>APFE031357916.1:3132-40690 GCA_000404065.3 Pinus taeda
CCATAACATTTCAATACCATGAACCCAAAACTAGGGATCAACACATCTGACGAGACGCCATGGTCCAAAACAATAGGTTCAAATCCCAAGGACTAACTACCATGGACCAAGAGTAAGTTCGCCAACATATAAGCACTTTTGTAACGTATAACCCGCGTGTATACGCGACTTTGTCTAGATGAACCTGCGTATATGTCTTTTTCTTCTTTCTGAGTGCCTGAACTGAGATCTGCCACTAGAGTGAGTTGCCATCAAGTACAACACTTGTGCCATAGTACCAAACCAGAATCATAATGCCAACAAACATATCTCAAGGGTATTCAAGGCCTCCTTGGTTGTCTTGGCTTCTGAAATCAAGGGAAGAATGTTGTCATCGGCAGACTTTTATGCATGTCAATGTAAAGACATCCTTTTGCCTCTTCACTTCTAGATCTAAAAAGATCTCAAACATCTCCTGTTGTCATTTTGACCTTCTCAACCTCTTGGCTTTTCCCATTTGTTGAACATTGGATCAATACAACTCAACAAGCTAAACAAACCTTTCCACTTGTTGAAAATACGACACTTTCACAAAAATGTTTTATAAAAATATCACAATGCCCCTTTTTCTTTTAATCTCCTTAAAAAAATTCCTTTTCCTTTCCAAACTTTTTAAAAAAACTTAAAAAAAAAAATATGTTTTACTCCTAGATTCCAAATTTTTTATTAAAAAAAACTTTAAAAAAATATACCCTTTTAAATACTCTTTTAAAGCATAGCATACATGCTTACTTTTAAAAAACATACATTTTGGATTTATACGAATGGTATGAAAGAGTGTGATACGTATAAATGACCACCTCTCTTAAACTCACGAAGTTTGATTTTTCAAAAAATTTTGATTGGTGCCTTGTCACAGGAAAAACATACATTTCGCATTTATACGAATGGTATAAAAAAGGGTGATGCGTATAAACGACTACCTTTCTTAAACTCGTGAAGTTTGACTTTTCAAAACTTTTGATTCGGGCCTCTTCACAGAAAAAAACATACATTTTGGGTTTATACGAATGGTATTAAAAAAAGGTGATACATATAAACGACTACCTTTCTTAAACTCGTGAAGTTTGACTTTTAAAACTTTTTGATTCGTGCCTCTTCACAGAACTCGTGAAGCTCGTTTGACTTTTGCTAATGCGGCGGAAAGGGCAACCCTTATCCCGATTGGAGATTCACTTAACATATTTACGTGGCTGTTTGGACCCACCTCTCCCTCTCCATTTACAAAACAGATGTTGATATTCATTATTGGAATCGCTTAATCTAACAAGGCGGAGGAGTTACCTGGAAAGTTATAGAAATTCTGGTTATATTTAGAGAAAATCCAACAATGATTTTTGTAAATCCAAGTTATAGTGGTTAAACTTCATTTTAAGTGTTTTAGATGTTTTTGATGGTGTCGAATCTATTTCCACCATCAAAAACACGATTCAAACAGTCTCTACAAGATTTTTTGAATTTTTTTCCCAGATTTCGGCCACTTTTGAGAGTTTGGGCAATTCCTTCGCCTCGTTAGACGACTCCTATTGGAATTGTCTATCCTCGGAAAACTTTTGCAGCCGGAATCCTGTGTTACCTCTGACATCTATCATTGTCTGCCTGTTGTCTAGCTCGAACCATGGAATTCAATTCAAGGTAAAAAGCTGCAGTGACCGACCGATGGCAACCTGTGCAAAGGAATAAATGCACAGCGAAATGGTTAATTAACAGCGGATTGGTTAGGTAACACATTGTAATCCGGTAAAGAAATATTTAACATAGGAGAGGGATGCCATTACCTGTGCGCCCTCCCCGCCACGTCACCTGTCGCCACGTGAACCCTTGTGACTACCGTACGACACCTGTCCGCTATGGAGGTCCACGTGTTGGGCATCATGTCATGTACTTAAAACTCCTTTCCGCGTTGTTTCGAGGGTTTATTTGGGGTCATTGCTACGATGTTCCATTTTCCCTTTGTATTTCTGCTCGAGGCCGGTTGTTGGGCGAAGCCCTTCACCAAAGATGGCGTGGGACAGCCCCAGAACCTGCGCGCTTCGTCTGCTAACCAAGAGCTAATGTCCGCCATTGTTCGAGGTTTAGGGTTTAGGTTTGGAACAAGGTTTCTGGCTTTCTTGTGGTTTTCCGCCTGGATTTGTTGGTCATTCTGGACTGTCGGTTGTTTAGGGTTTCTTTGGTGGTGGTTTAAATCGCAGTTTTTGTTGTTTGGGGAGGAGCCAGTTGTAGTTTTACTAAGTTCAAGGTCGAAGGTTTTTTTTAAGAGGTAATTGCAGGTTTTGTTGTTCTATGCTAGGATTTTTGGTTTTTCTCTGTTGTCTAATGGCTTATTTCTTCTCAATGCAGGTGTGGAGAAGGTCTGGCAAAGGTGTGGTGAGCTCTGGAGAAGGTTGGCGACCATCCATGGCCTCTATCCGGTAGGATTTTAATCCTACCAGCTATTTCTATGTGTTTTTCAACAGAAAACAGCCTATTTGGAATTTTTGTAAACTTTGCATGGCAGGTTTTGAGGGTTTAGGGTTACAGGGATCTTTCATCCCTTTTTTTGAGGATATTTTGATGTTCTTTGTTGCTTTTCATGTTGGTATTTGTGAAATTTTCACTATTATCGTTCTTATTGAGCTTCCAGGGATTTGAACTAGCAAACCCTGATCCATCGCCCATTTGTTTCTATAATTATCTCCACACATGAAAAGTGCCTGCCGAACTTTGGCATCTGACAATATGTACAATTTGTTGCCACTCACTTTTCATAATCTCAGAGTATGAGTATTTTTTTCAGACCGGCCCCGCACTCTGTTCAAATCCCTGGAATTTGAACCAACAACATAGGGATACTCATAAGAAAATTGCACACTTCTCTAGCTGACTAAGGGTTAGGGTTTGACATTGTCAGACTTGTTGAATGAAGCTCGGAACTATTGTAAGCTACTGTTAATCATTCAAGTTGTTTTATGTGAGCTAAATTGCTACTATAAGTTTTGTTTTGATATTCGTTTGTGTTTTTTAATTTATTGCAGGTTCACAGTTGTTCCTTGATATTTGTTTTTGTTTGATATTTTCTCTCTAAGATGAGGGCAATTTGGATATTTGCTTGAATTTACATTAGTTATTTTTGCGAGAGAGTCATACTGAAAAATATTGGTTTATTCTTCTTAAACTTGTCACTGTAAAATGTAAAATACATTTGTTGTAAAATCAAATTTAGTTAAGAGTGAATATTACATCATAAAGGAATTTGAAAAAGATGAATAAGCAGAGGGTGAAAACTAAATTATGTGATTTTGTTATGCTTTAGCATTTGTCTTTGACTTGGAAAAAAATGGAAGATGAAACTGCTTTTTTACATTGTTGGGTGATTGTCTTTGTGAGTTAATCCAAGTGTTCTAAGGATATGTGGTAGGAACCTTGGATCTGACTGCCCTCCAGTTCTTCAATTATAATAATCCCAAGGTCTGTGACGTGCAATTTTTTATAATATGTCAACATATTTGTTGAAATCCCTATAAATGTATTGGAATTTGATCTCTCGTAAGTATCCTCTTATTTCTTCAATTTTCTGTTTCCAGGGTACCAGTTTTAGAACTTCTAATTGTGTTGCTCCTTTTAACCAGTCAATTACACATTTTGAGTCACCTAGGATCATAATATTTTTAATGTTTTTATGCTTTGCAACTACCAAAAGAGTCCAAGTTGTTATTAGTTCTGCTTTGGTATTTGTCTCGGGTCTAATACTAATTCTAATGTGGATAGATCTGTTCTCTCGCATTTTGATCAATGCCCCTCCCCCACTTAGGTTCCCTTGCTGACAGGAACATCAAGAGGAATCATAGGAAGATTGAGTCTTCTAGGGGCAAATTTAGATTGCATAGAGTTGTGTTCTCTGAAGTGTGCAACGACCTTTGAAGATTGAGTAAGGAAATAGGCTATATCATTTTTTAAGATAATATCGTTCCTTAGAAGACAAATGCCCCATGCCACAAACATGGGAAGAGAACTGAGGCGACAAGAATTCATGACCACGAAAATAAGGGATTCCTCAAAAGAAGCCCATATTTGAATTGTGTGGATGCCCAAATCTTGTAAAAGTGTGGTCCAGATTCCTTGTGCAGCATAACATTGTGTAAATCTATGATCCACTGTTTCTTGTTGTTGTCTACATAGGTTACAACTATTAGGACCTACAAAATCTCTTTTTTGTAGATTCTCCTAGGTTAATATATTATTGCGTAGGGCTAGCTAGGTGAAGCATTTGAATTTGGCTAGGATGGGCCATTTCCAAATACAATAGTTCCACCATCTGTGATTTGGCTCTACCTTTGAATATAGAATTGCTTCATATGTCAATCGGGCTTTTACCTCCCCAAAGGATGTATCCCAACTCCAAATTAGATGGTCCTTAGAATTGTTTACTCTAATTCCATTTAGGTTTATCTCTAATATAAAATTCTTTCATTCCTCTGCTGGGATTCCTTCCATTCCCAACTCTAATGAGGTTAGCTGGTAGTTTCCAGAGGAGAATGAGGAGCCACTTGTTTTGATATTATGTAAATGGACAATTCCTTTGGGATTAACATAGTTAATTAATTCTAGAGAAAACTTGTAGGCGCGACCTTCTCCAATGAAAGGGTCCTTACCCAAGACTCTTTGTTTGTCATCCCCAACTTTCCAAGCGAGCTAGTTAAAGAGAATGGGAAAAGATGTAGTGAGATCTTTCCAAACAATGGAGCCTCCTTTGACCAGATTTTTTGCATATCCTTTGATCTAGTCCACTATAGACTTGTGATTTAAATACTTTCCTTTTATAATCTGACTCCATAGACCCCCACCGAACTGGGCTGTCCACATGTTTTTTAGAGATAAAGATTTTGCAAACCATGATAGGTTTTCAAATCCCCATCCTCCAAGGTGTTTGGGGATAGATAGTGCTAGCCAATTGATAAGATGGATTCCCTCCTTACTATTTTTTCCTTACACCCATTGTACATTATTGTCTCTTATACCCCTTCAATGGCAACCTTTTCTAGATTTCCTTTTGCAGCTACATCAAAGTTCAGGCTGTAAATTTCTTCCAAGGAGGTTTTCAATGTTCTCCTGGGGGCCTATTAGCTATCCTTGATTGCATAGCTCCAATAGATGTTTTCCCTGTGGCTCCTTAACCTGTCCATTTTCTTGGGAAATCACTTTGTCCTCTTAAAGTCTCAGCCTAATCAACCTCGTTTTCTTCCAGATTTTACGAGGGTTGAGAATATTGTTTTCAATGATCCTAAAGTTCCTTTCAGTCCATACATTCTAGAAGATAAATAGACTGATGATGCATATGAATTTTAGAAACTTATGTTAGAGGGAGTAGACTTTTGGTTTTGGAGGACTTCCAAGTTCCATCACTGAATTGCACTCAGGCTTGGAACATGATAGGTCATTTTCCCAAAGCTGCCACAGAGACTTTGCGATTTCACAGTCCAAAATGAGGTGAGTAGCATCTTTCTTATTCTGTTCACAACCATTGCATCTGGAGGGACCTGTGATTCCATGTTTCTTGAAGATTTACTGGGTTAGAATTCTGTTTTTCATTGCAATTCGCAATCCAATAAATGTGCTATCTTTGATCAAATCCCCTTTTTCCAAAATATGGTCCAGAAGGAATCTTTTTCTTCACTGGTAGCCCCAGAGCAATGATTGGATGTAACAGTCCTTAACCAAGAAAGAGCATTTGTCTTTGTCAATCCAGCACAGTTTATTCAAGCTTTGGCATATGAAGAACTTTCCTTTGGTTAAGAGCTTCCTGAAGGATCTTTACTTCTGTTGGGTTGAGTTACCAAATAATGGTCCTGGCTTTTCCTCGAAACCTCACCAATTTCTTAAAACTGGTTGTTGATTTCAATTATATTTCAATAAGTTTCTTCTCCAATTCATCCTTTTTCTATGAGCTGACTAGATATCCTATCCAGACTTGGAATTTTGGATAGAGCCTGATGACCCTGCCACTGATTATCCAAAAATCGCGTTGTTTTGTCATTGCCACTGACCGAGAAGGCATTTTCTGCAAACAAGTTTTGTTCTTTTATTGTTAAATTCCACAAACAAAATCCTCTAGGGTGAAGAGCCTTAGAAAGAAGAATTGATATTAGAGCATTGTCTGTGTACATAGCTCTAAAATTCTGCTCCATAGGCAAGTATTTTTCTTGAATCATCCTCCAAAATGGCTTAGTCATTAGGTTTCACTTGGAATATCTAGTTTCTGGATCCCTACTTCTCTTCGGCATTTGGGCAGTGAAACTTTCTTCTTCATGGAACAACAGTTTAACTAGGTGGCCAGCTATCATATGCCCTAGCCTTACGGTGTTGTTTTGATTCAATTGTCTATTGAGCTACATGTTATCCCTAATGTTTCTATAAGGCCAAAATACTCTATCTTTGCTGATGGAACAACCAAATTGCATTATTAATATTGGCTATGAATATATTTGACATATATTCCAAGTATTTGGTGTCAGATCTTAACATACATGGATTCTATGGAATAGACTTGAAAGCTATGGACAGCTATAGCCACGTTTTAGAATATTTTGAACATCAACCAGAGAGATGACTACAGAATGTTCTTACATAAAACCATCAAAGAATATTTTAGTCTAGGTCAACATGAGTTAAGGAGTCCATCTTGGGATATAAATTTAGTTAAGCAAAGAGTTCAACTTGAGAAACTGTCTCTAATGGTTTGGAATCTTCGATTTACATTGATGTACACGTATAATTTTCATTCAAACTTTCATATTTTCTGTATTTTTCTGTATTATATAAACTACAATAAATTGATTTAAGTCGCAAACATAAGATTAGAGATAGATTTGCTAATAAAAAGATCATTGTTCACAAAGGCTAGTCAAATTGAAAAGTTGTTTTATACAATGTATATAAGATATACCTTAGTTCTCTTAATTTCATTAATTTGGTAATTGCATGTAGGACATTCAAAAGATCAGAGGTTTAGTGAATTTAACGATACATTGCATATCCTGAAAGTATGCGTAATTCATTGAGAAATCTTAAACTCTATTCTTTATGACCCTGAGAATCTTGTAAGATTTCTACATTATAATAAACTATAGATGTTCCTTCTAAAATGGATTTTGGCTACAATGTTGCACACATTATGAAATAAAACAACCTAGGTTGTAAGTCAAAATGTTTCTGTGACAAGAAAAAGATACAATCCATCCAAAATCCACATCATAATGTGGTTAGAACCAAAAACATATGACACCCATATTCTTTATGGCCCTGAGAATCTTGAGTGCCAAATCTCCTCAAGTTACCTTCTTGAGCTAGGTAGGTTGGCCTACCAATCAAGGTTTGATTAGGAAATGGTTGATTGCTGCCATATGATTGATTCCAATTTGCAGCTTCCAACCATGGAGGTATTGAGTACCCATACCTCACATTTGCACTAGTGACCCCTGCATTAAGTGGAGGTGTGTAATGAGCATACAGAGAATTAACACCAACTCTGGTAGGAACAAGGCAAGTGGGTAAACCCTCATTTTGATAGTGAGGCACTTGAATGTTTATGAGATCTTGGAATAATGTGTATTATCTGCAATGGAGTCCAATGAGTTTGAAATAATCTTGGTTTCATCAGCTATTCTTGTATCGTTGATCATCCCTTGTTCCTTTTCAAGCATTTGTTGTGCCTTTCATTTTTCCTTTTCCTGTCTTGCCATTTACTTTTGTTGGTCCTTAACTTACCTTGCTTTATCTCTTTCAATCCTTTCATCTACTCGACGTTGCGCTGCAATAATCCTTGTTGCCTTCTTCTCCTTGACTAGATCCTTCTTTTTCTGTTTTAATTCTTGCATTTCAAATTTCCTTTTTTTCAGACTCAACTAACAGGTTTATATAGTCCTCTGAGGTGAGTAACTGTGAGCTTCGGCCCAGACGAAGACTACCTGGTGCACCTTGCTTTTTTTTCATTGATACTCTCTCTACTGGTAGCTTTAGGAACCGGCCAAGTGTCTTCTCCACCCCTCCCACCTGCATGTCATTGCTTGGTACTTCCCTTTTAGTATCTGTTGGAACTGACTGAACTATATCATTATCTTCATTTGATGCCTCATTATGTCCTTCATCTTCTTCCATTGATCTATTGTCCACAAAAAAATGAACAATTTCACTGTTCAATTCTACTGGTTGTGAGGGCATGTTCATGCTTTCTTCGTTGGTTGCTGAGGCACTGTGTGCATTCATATTGATCATTGCTTCTGCTAGCCATGAAGGTGGGGTTATTTGGCTTGGCAATGTCAATTGGTCATTGTCAACTGCATGTTCAACAATGTCATTAACAATATCAGCAACAGGAGTTTCATGTTCTTGAGTTGGTGGAACGATCTCCATGTTACTACGAATTTTTTCATGTTATATTGTGTTTCACATACAGTTTCATCATCTTCAGCATATAAGTGTCCTTGAGATAGGGAAATCATATTACTAGCTTCAACAACATCATCTTGGTCATCTACTTCTTGCACTTTAACACCTGTTTGGGCATTCCCTTCTTCCTGACCATCCACGTGAAATGCTTCGCTATAGCCAGTATCATGCATAAGAGCATCATAGTTTAGTGGCCAGATTCATGTCCTCCTAAAGCCAGCCTTGATATTTGATGGTATTAAAGCCCTTTTAAAAGCTTTACTTGCAAGCTCTACTAGCTCGAACCTTTTCACCTCAACCCCTGGATTCTTTGCCATCCATGCAGCACACTCTGACCTGAAATAGTTCTTGAAAGGGCCAAACACACTAACATCAAGGGGTTGCAGTCTGTGAATGGTATGAGCAGGCAATGTCAACAGGTTGATGCCTAAATTATTTGCTTCCTCAATTGTTTGTATAGCCATGTGGCTCCCATGGCCATCTAATATCAATAGGTGTCTGTTATTAGGCGAGATGCCACCTGGTACCGATGCAGCAAAGTGAAAAATCCAATTTAGAAACAGTTCTTTAGTCATCCATGCATGGGGATGTGCAGCCATGTATGCACCTGGTTCACAGTTCTGTATATAGTTTTTCAGTTGATTTTTACCTTTGAATAGATAAAATCCTGGGATTGAAGTACCAATTGCATTGACACAACATAAAATAGTTATCCACTCCCTGCTCTTAGGAAAAATCCTTGGCACATTTTGGCTCCCTCTCTTGGCAATTACTCGCACGCCAAAATTCCTCCCTGCCTATAAACCTGTTCATCACAGTTCCATATATTGTCTGCTCCATAAGAATGTTTATCGTAAGCACTAGAAAGTGTCATATAGCTTTTGCACAACTGTTGGGCGCAAATTTAATGCTTTGTCTCTGTCAAGGCCCTCAGTAATACACAATACAAGTTCTGGATTCCTTTTTTTAAACCAAAACCACCATGACTTACCAGGAAACCCATCTTTGAATGGGTTTGGCCTCCCTTGACAAATTTGAGAAACTGTTGATTTGAGTTGTATCAACTCTAGCCCATGTCCCAATTGGGCCATCTCTTTACACCACTCAACCACCTCGGCCGCCTCCTCCTTAGTCATAACTGTAAGAGGCCCTCTACGTTTTGTATGAGTCAGTCCATTTATCCAATAATGTATTGATGAGGGAGGAATACCATGTTTTTTTGCAGATGCCCGAACTGAGTATCCATTAAACTCTATGTCGTCAATTGCAACTAACATTTTTTCTTTTTTCCATCCTCTTATAGCACTGATCTTTTTAGTTGAACTTGCTCCTTGGACTGTTGTTGATGGTGGTTCTGTGGCTGATGGTGTGTTAACATCCACTGTTGTCACATGGTCATTCTCAACAATGTTTCTTGGTGCATTGTTGGCATTGACATCAGCTGTCCTGTCCTCATCAGACAATGTGCATCGCAGCTACACACCCCTTGTCACTCTCCTGCTACTTCTCCTTGTACGAGCAGTATAACTTCCTTTTGCCATAGATGCAACAACCTGTAAAATTATTGCATGCATTTAGACATTAGAATATTTGTAAATTATGCTTTCATACAAGGCAAAAATACTTTTGCTTTATTACAGGAAATTATCAACATGTATGTTACAGGAAATCGAATTGCATTACTTTGTAGTCTCTCATTGCAAATTACTTCGTAGTCTCTCAATTTCCCGCCTATTCATAAGTTTAGCAACTTTTATATGGATATCTGCTAATGGGCTTCAAGTAGGATTCTATGATAGAAGTTGTAATGCAGTTGAAGGCATTATTCAACAATCAGTTTCCAAGGCTTTTGCTCAGAATTCCCTTATAGCAAGCTAGGCTTATAAGGATGCATTTTCATGACTGCTTCGTTAATGTAAGGATAGGAACTAGCATACAACCATGTATATCCAAGTTGCATGTTTCTAGTTATAAATGCACCCAAAGTACTGTCTAAATTTAATGCATTGCTGCTATAAATTCAAGTTGTCAGTAACTAACTTATAAATGGATCCAAATATTGTCTATTTTAATGCATTATTGTATATAGTTGATAGTGAACACTATCCACTCAGTTACACAGCCTTGAATGCTGCTGTTAGTGGTGTATGGAGTGTGGACCATCACATCTACCATCTATTCAAATTAGACAGTTTACAGACCACTCTCATAGTGTTCAATGCTGCTTAGCCAGATGGATAGTGTTTAATTAGAATTGATAAACTCATCCAAGTTGTAAAAGGTATCAGATAGTGTTCCTATAGAATTGGTAAACTCACCCAAGCTATAGAAGGTATCTTGATCATTGATGCTTTTGAGTTGGCCTTTAGGCATAGAATTACTCTTCTTTTAAGGTTATATATGTTGTAATGTGCTTGAGGCTTAGAACTACTCTCTTGGTAAGATCATCTGTGTGGTGATTGTTTTTTTAAGAGTATGATAGATCAAGAATTTTGACATTTCATTAGCATTTTTAATAAAACCCTGCTATTTTAAATTAAGGTTGGTAGTAGTCCATAGGCTTACATTCCATTGCCATCAGTTTTCTTGTTGGTATGCTTTCCATCTGCAAAAATACTGAAAACTCACAATGTTTTAGCTAAGGCATAAGCAAGTGAAATGTGCACATATATTTTGTTTCAAATATCATTTTCCATTTTTTTGCTGTTTGGCATTGCCAAAAATGTCTCAGTACTGCAACTTCTCCACTGTAGTCCATGGCCACCATTCCAGACATAGTAATTAGTTTGGAAACTCAAACAAAATATGGTCATATGCTCTAGAGAGTGTTATCCCTGTCATAATCACAGTAAGGCTGGGCATAAATTCTATGTTGCGAACAACTTGCAGCTGTGATCAGCCTTGGAATGGACTTATCGTCACTTTCAACATTATACAAAACAATATCTTTTAAACTACCACGTTATATCCACAATATTTTAAGTGGTTGATCCATAAGTATAAGTTTAGATCACCTGATGATCACATTGCTGGAGCTTGCTTTTCCTAACAACATGGAAATTAATTCAATTGCTTGCTTATTCATCAGTTTAGCAACTTTTATATGGATATCTGCTAGTGGGCTTCAAGTAGGATTCTATGATTACGATAGACTTTCACGTAAATCAAGATTCCCATATTGGACAAAGAAAACTTAACTGAAGACGTGTGAGGAAAGATCTTAGGTTTTTAAAACATTTATCTCATTGAATGGAGAAATTAGAGTTTGAAATAAGAAACTCTACAAAAACTCTACAAAAAGCAGTTGTGTGGTTATATGGTTTCCAATTTTTATTATCAATCATAAAAAGTCTTAGAAAATTAAACTGAAAAAATTAAGTATGTTGAAGGCATTCATTTTTTTTTATTTTAAGGAATGGTTTTAACTTTTCTAAATAGTTGTGTTTAGAACCTACTTTTTATTCAATGGCTGTTTCTGAAACCATCCAGCTATCCTTTTAGCAGTTATGGCCAGACAGATCATGTAAGAACTCTGATAAATGAGAATAGAACTGTAAGAAGAATGAGTTTCAATGGCTGTTTGTGAAACCATCCAGCTATCCTTTTAGCAGTTATGGCTAGACAGATCATGTAAGAAATCTGACAAATGAAACAATGAAAATAGAATTGTAAGAAGAATGAGTTGTAATTGATATAACTAACTGGGATATATTGGCAGCTATTTTGTGATGTTGTCTTCAAGTTTGCTAAATAGTTTGAAAGCATAAGATGCAACTTCAACAGTGGGTGGACTTCTTTTATAGTTTTTGGCACTTGAATTTAATTGCTGGACATGGATGCACATGGATTTCAATGGCTTCATTTTGAATGTGTGGTTTGGATTTAATTTGATGTGATCTAATGGTTGGGAATTGGTTATTTGTTGATCCATGTGCTTTGATCTATTTTAATGAGAAATAGAGTGAGTTGGGTGTCATTTATTGCAGTTATTGGGTCTGGGTGTCATTTATTGAACAAAGTGGGTTTAAATGTTACTGGGTTGGGTGTCATTTATTGAACATAGGGGGTTTAGTTGTTGAACAACACAACGGTTATGGCTGACATACATTCCCTTTTATTATGTGTAGGTAGGGATATTTATTTGGGATACAAAGCTTCAGTTCTTATGAGTGAGGGTTGAAGTGACCGCTACTTTGTACTTCTGGAATAGACCATTTCCCTTTTATTATGTGCAGGTAGGGATATTTATTTGGGATACAAAGCTTCAGTTCTTATGAGTGGGGGTTGAAGTGACTGCTACTTTGTACTTCTAGAATAGACCATTTTGGAAGCATTTACGGTTTTAGCTGTTTTCTAGTTGGGTCAATATTGTTTGTAGTCTTAAGTAGTAAGATACTATTTATGGACAGTTGTGGGCCCAGTTAATGTATAGGGACATTTTGGAAATAAATTAATACTTATTTATACTTAATGTTATTTATTTTTGTTTAAATATTGGTTTCAAAAGTCTCAATTTATGGTGGTTTGGTGGGACCAGTACTATATCAATTACTGGTCCCTGCACAACATTAAGAATCTCTCCCCTATACGGTGAAGGTGTTGGTTCACTCACAAGTCGACACTCACTGGCAAGTCAATTAATTTGTTTTTAATATTAGAATTTCTATTGAAATATCATAAATTGAAGGTAAAAATAAATTAAAATATTAATAGAATATTTTTTATAAAATTTAATTATTTTAATTATTATTAATAATTATTTCGGAAATTTTATTTAATAATTTCATATGTTTAAATTATCAAAAATATTACTTTTAAAAAAATTGGTATGTTTTTTCTCAATTTATGTAAAATAGTAATCGCTTTGCTTTAATATTTAGGAAAATCTGTGTTTTTTTTCTTTAAAATTAAAGTATTTTCTAAATAAAATAGTGTCAACCATGATTAAAAACAAAAATAAGGTACTTACAAATTTAATTGTTATTAATGTTGTTGTTATTACTGATAATTATTTCAGAAATTTAATTTAAATAATTTTACATGTTTAAAATTTATCAAAGTAATATTGTTTTGAATATTACTTTTTATAAAAAATGTATTTTTTTTTCTCAATTTTCTATAAGTTAGTGTTGGGCTGCATATACATTTAGGGAAATCTACAATTTTTTTCCTTTAAAATAAAATATTTTTCTAAATAAAAATAGTGTTGACTTAATTAAAAACAAAAGTGAATATACTTATTTGGTTAGTGATTAGTTTTTAATTAAAATTAAAATATTAATAATTTCATTCTCATTGTGCTTGCTCCGTTTGTATTGATAGTACAACTAAGAAGATGTATAATTTTTCACTCTCACCTCTCAACCATACATAATAAATATTGGAATGTTCATGTGAAATAACTATTTTGATATCAACTTATAAAATAAAATAAAAAAGAGATAAAAGTAATTAAAAATAAAGGATAAATAAAAATAAAATATTTTTCTAAATCAAAAACAATATCAACTATAATAAAAAACAAAAAAGTATATTTATTTGGTTATTTTAAATTAAATGCATTACAAAATATCAATATTTTTTTTACTCTCATTATGATTTCCAAGTTTATTGTTGACATTACAACTCAAAAGATATAAAAATGTTTTACCCTCACTCTCAGACATAAATAAAATATTTAAATATTAATGCGAAATGACAAAATTTATATCAATTTAAAAATAAAATAATTAAATGTATAGAAAATAAATATATTCAAGTTTTGAGTGTGGAAAATTTATAATTTTTATACTTGTTAAAAATATTTCAATACCAAAGATTTAGATTATATATATATATATATATATATAATATATACTATATAAAAGAAAGAAGAATAAGTATATATAATAAAAGTGAAAAAAAACAAGAATTTCCTAATAAGAATTATAAAGTGAGGTGTGCAATTCCTTAAATTCTTAATATAAAATTAATATGTGATTTAAAAAATATTAATTAAAAAAATGGGTTATAAATAAGATATTTCAATCATTATTTCTCTACTCTAAAGAAAAGAAAATTGAATATGGGACAACCCCTTTTAGATTTGAACCTTTAACATTCTAAAAAAAATACATATCCTTAGCCATTAACTATTTTTTTATTGTATAAATTAAATGTAATAAAATTAAGATACTTTATTAGATTTATGATCATAATGTAATAAATAAGTATTATGTGAAAAGAATCATATGACAATTATTTCGTAATAAAGTCTTTAATATATAATATTGATTAGTTATAGAACAATTATTACATGATATTTATTTATTGTGTTAAAAATTAGTCTTTTTGTAACTTTTTCAATAAAAATGTGTATATTATGAGGGACATGCCTCCTATTAAGATTTTGTCCTTAATTTTGAATGTGTTCCTAGATTTTCAAAAGGTTATCCACATAAAATCTAAGGAACCTTAAATTTGATTTGAGGAGGTTGTTCAAAATCAATTCTATATAATGTGCATTAGTTTGAGAAGGTTATTTAAAACAGATTTTGTGTCACCTCTTATTCTTAAATTTGGAGAGGGTTCCTAGATTTCCAAGAGTTTATCGACATCAAATTTGAGGAACCTTAAATTATAGTAAACCTCTTTTGATTTGAGGAGGTTTCTCAAAATTGATTGAATATGACCTCCTTTAGTTTGAGACACTTGTTGTTAGTCAATTTAATGGTTTAAATCTTGTTCCATTCAATTGTCTATTTGTGGTCATAAATTTATAAACACCAACATTGTACGTGTAAAACTAGTACATAATCATCCTCAAGCTATGGAAGAAATTTTACAATCTAATTCTCTAAGAGATGCACTTGCAACAAAATTCTATCATAATGAAAATTAAAGGGCTATAGAAGTTTTTCGGGTCATTGAGCTTATGTTTTCAAGAACGCTTTGTGAACTCCATTCATATTCCTTTGTTTGGCATTAGAGTCATTAAATGGTTCTATGATTCCTTAAGAAACACTTTCGTTCTTCAACCTTTAGTGCCTAACTTCTGTAGGGGGAATCTACACTTTACACTTAAAACACGAAATTCAATAAGGAAGAAAGTAAAATGCTACAAGTTTCTTGTATCACTAGGATTATGTTTACATGAGCATTTTACGAGCTTTCATCACATTACTTTGTTTTTCATTAAAGGCATCAAATAATTTTTCAATTCCTTAAAAAGCATGTTCGTTCTTCAACCTTGAACACCAAACCTCTATAGGGAATCCACACTTTTGCAATGAAGGACATATGAATCTACAAAATAAAAATATATCTAATTAGCTAATTTCACTAAGAAATAAATGAATTTACAGTGCAAACCAGGTAGGGGGGGCTACCTACTAACTTGCACTACAAAGGAAAATTGTAGTATAAGTACATTGCTATGAAATAAAACTCAAAATAGCAACATTTATATTAAAATAGGAATGTACAAGTTCACATTACAATTATAAAGACAATATGCATATAATCAACATGGATCCACATATACTTTGTCATCAAACTACAATATACACCAACATATGGCCTTCAAATTGGACCATTTTAAAAACTTTTCAATACACAAATTGATTGCTTTCTTGATCAATCCTTCAATATTACAAGCATCGATCTTCTTCACGTTTTATAGATGTTATACAATATATGGGAGTGTGTATT
The DNA here is from genome assembly GCA_000404065.3 of Pinus taeda. Lineage (NCBI taxonomy): Eukaryota > Viridiplantae > Streptophyta > Pinopsida > Pinales > Pinaceae > Pinus > Pinus taeda. The sequence goes on from APFE031357916.1 coordinate 19,285, forward strand.
GAACCATAAATAACTTCTGAGGATATAAAGTCTTGTTAACGATTTACATCCCAAAAATAGAGTAGGGGGTAATTCCATTAACATATACAACTTTCGTTGACATGGGTAATTTCTTATATGTTGGAATAAGATATTTGCATGACATGGTATGCATGAAAATATCCATCCCACTTTCCAAAACTTTGAAATTTATTAATATTCAACTATTGTTGTGTTGTATACATTATCACTCTATGTTTGACTTGAGCATTAACCGTGAGCTGGTGCATTCCTTGTCTAACCTAGGAGTAGTCCAACCAACACTAATCCTTCTCGAGCCACCTAGAAATGAAATTAATGTGGCATATTTCACCTTGGGGGTGCATATATATAACAACTAATTATTTTGGTTACTAGATTTTGACTAGTGTTACAAGATCTAATACTAACATTAGAAAATGAAATCTCTAGCTCAAAAAACTCATTAAAAATAAGGGAAGATCATTGAATTTAACAACACCACACCTTATCATCATTTGATGACCTTAATACAAATTATTGTGACAAAAGGGGAATGTTAATAGGCTATATGAGGGAGTAGAAAGGGCAAAACTTACACTTTTGATAGTAGTAAAGGCCTCAAAATGAAGGCCCAATGTCTCCCCAACACCTCAGACTTTGCAAGTCCTTATGCAATCTTGGGTGAATAGCTAAATTTAATTCCCAAAAGGTTCCTCAAAATGGATGAAACTTCTGCCAACACCTCCCCTAATTATCATAATACAAGGGATATTTCATATATCTCATCTTACTGGTGTCTTTAATCTAGTTTATTACATTTATAATACTTGTAAACCAAATTTACATTTTTGATTTGTGGGTTATGGAACACTACACATAATAAGTGAAAAACCAAACCAAATCATAATAGAACAAAACCATTTTGTAGTGGGAACCCAAGGATGATAAGGCCCTTAACTACTTAACACCCAAATACCTATGTCCCTACTGTGGAGAAACTCCTAATCATGTCCATATCAATCTTTTATAACAAAGATAAATTTAAATAATACATGTTGTGTTCATGGTCCTGATCATGGCCCTTTAGCTCAAGAAACTCATTTTAGTGTCCCTCAATTTCTTCCTTGACCATGGTCTCAAACTCATCCCTAGTTCACATAGCTTCATATTATCCCTAGTGCACAAAACCCCATATCAATGCACATATCCCATGTTAAGAATGATGATATCATATACAAAGTATGTTTTGTAGTTTGAGGCCTTACTCATGTCCCTTTGTCCCTGGAGACTTCATTTAGAGCCGAAGGGCCGTATTTTCCTCACATGACCATTATTAGGGCCTTGAGGCCCATTTCTACAATCCAAGGCATTTTAGGAGAAACCATATTCCACTTAAAGGCCAGATATACTCATTTTCCAAACTTGCCAAATGAGGACCACCATTAGTATACATAGATAATATGTATTCAATATATGTGTATTGGTATATATATGGGGTATAAGTATCAATATATAAGCTAGAATATATTTATATATATTATATATATTATATATATAATGTATATATATATATTATATCTATATATATTATACTTATATATATCTCTCCATATGAAAGCATCATTTAGACCATTTTCCAAACTAGAAGATATGTTCATATTGATTTTCATTCTTATTGCTTTACACAATAAGTCTACAATAGTTTTTAAGTAACTTTTTTCCCTCAAATTCCCTCTACCAAAAATTAAAATGCCATGCATAAATGAAAAGTGGTTATCTTAATGGATTCTGTAACTTGTACATCTCTGAACAATCCATTTTTTCTTTGGTTCAACAATCAGTCTACTAAGCATTTCTGGTATGAAGAGGAATAAAAATGGTGACAAGGGGCATCCTTGCTTGAGACCCCTAAATTTCATGAAGAACTGTAAAGGAGAGACATTTATTGGCACTTCAAATTTTGTAGATTCAACACACCCCATAATACAATTAATAAATTGAACTCATAAACCTATTTGAAGAAAAATTAAGATGAGAAAGATCCTTTTCATTTCCTAATGTGTGTTTGAACTATCAATTTTCATAATTATTATGGGTTGTTTTATAATTTTTGTTGAGTGAAACCCCTCTTATGTTTCCCAACAACGTCATGGATTTACTCATTAAAAATAAAATGAAATTCCTCCTCCAAAATGGAATTATATAGTGTTTGTTTCATTTTGTTTCCAATGGGCTTTCAGAAAATATTGTAGATAAGATTGCAAAGGGATATTGTTATGAAATCATCGAAGGTGAAAGGTCATTCTTTTTTGAAATAAGTGTTATAAAATCCACTAATATCTTTCCATTTCTTATTCCTTCCTAAATCACCCTAAGAAACTCATCCTCTAAGAAGTCATAGAATCCTAAGAAGAATTCCATAATCCAAACATCGAGGTGTGGAATTTTGGCCAAACAAAATTTTTTAAGAACATCTTTTAATTCTTCTAATTGTTACCTATAACTTTGTAAATTCATTCATCACATCATTAAAGAATATAGGAAACAATCTAACTACTTTCATAATATCTCCTATATTAGCTACATCACTCTTCCTAAACAAGGATTGGAAGCGTTATTTACTTACATGGGAAATATCCTTAAAGGATGAGACTTGTGAACCATATAGACCTATCAATTCCAAAATATGGTTGAATTCCCTTCTATAGGAAACATATTTTTGAATAAACTTCATATTATTATCTCCTCAAAAAAACCAAATTAGATCGATTTTAAATTTCCACTTAGTTTCTTCCAACTTTGAAAGGAATTTCTTTTTACCTTAAAGGTATTTTAACCATTCATCCTCATCATCATTGAAATCGCCATTGTTATTTTGGTGAAAAATCTCCTATATCAATGCGTCCACAACCTTCAAGTCTTTTTGGTATTATTTTGCTTTTGCATTTTCCCAAACTACAACCACATTCTTGACTCTTATCAAGTTGTTAGGGAATTGAAGCATTGTAGATTCATCGTGAAAATTTTATACTTTATCGAATTTCTTAGAATCACTTATCTAAAGCTTTCTTCGAAGAGCCAAGAGTGATTAGAATTAAATGGAAATGAGTCATTTTGATTTGCCACCTCAAAATAAAACAGGGTAGATAGATGGTTATGGTTCCCATCAAAACCTACCAAATTATTTATATCTACAAATCTCCTCAAGGGTCTTCTTAGAAACAAGAAAATGATCCAATTTTTCCAAAACACCAACCTTTCTACTTTCATAATTTCAGCAAGTTGAAACCACCTTAATTGATTCAACATCCATCAATATTCGGTCTTCAAATACATGAGTGAATTTTTTTTCTAGTGGATCTGATCTAGTAACCTCACCCTCGCATTCTCTTGAATTCAGAGTAAGCTTTGAGTAAACTCCTACAATCACACTAACCAAACTCAAGATTCATTGATATTTTATTTTTTTCTAGAACTATAACAAGTTTTTATATGGAGCATACAACTTCATAAGTTTGAATACCTCATCTATTCCCTTGGCCCTTCCTTCAACCATAATTCTAGAAATCAGACAGATAAAATTAGTACCCTCAAATATGTCATTCTAACTAGTTACTAGACCATTAGAGAATCCTTGTGCATCCATACTACAAATTATTTTATCCTTCAAGATAGAGGAAAGAAACTCAATTGCTTTAGTCCCCTCATACATTGTCTCTTGGAACATAATCACATACCCCCTAACCTTCTAATGTTAAATTAAAAATAAATCATGATGTAGCACCCTTCCTAGGGTTTTGTACTCTAAGTATCCCTTATATGGTCAATTATTTTCTGGCTTTTAACTCTCTTAAGGCCTTCAATTTTTATTTTGAGATATATAGTTTTATCCTAATTGGATCCAATTTATAGTGCATCAAACCTAAAGCAACTTTGATCCTTTCTCCTTCGTTTTCCAAGCTATATTTCCTACAGGAAAAATGACATATGAGATAAATAAGTTGATTATGTAAGTATCCACAACTTGCTCAACATTATTTATTACTCGCCCTTAATGCAACTAAAGAAGGGCATTTGAAACCACGCTAAAAAATTGACAATTCTCCAGCTTCCATTAATGAAATCACACTCATTATAAAATCTATTTGAAGCTTCCCCTCTAAAATATCTCCTTTAAGTGATAGGGGCTCCTCATTAAAAAAAAGCAGAGGTTGTGAATCCAAAGAAAGAGACTCCTTACCTTTATATGCACCAACAAAAGTTGATTCCTTATGAGACTCCCCCTTTTCAATTGAGAAGTAGTGTCTCTAATTAGGGAGAGCTAGGTTGATGTCAACCCCCTAAATGGGTAGCATTCTTCCTTTTGGTTCTTCTGGATCCAATGGAGTCTAATAATTAAGGACAAATCACTTCCTAATCCATCACTTATTCTTAGGCTACCATTAAAGTCTTAAAATGCTACACCCTCTCCACAAAAGGGTCTCCCCAATGACACATGAATGTAAGGATTCTGGACACCACATATCTCCACAATGGTATGATATTGTCCACTTTGGGCCTAAGCCCTCATGGATTTCCTTTTGGACTTACCACAATATTAAATGCATTCAGATGCTCTGTCACCGAGTCTCCATCTTTCATCCTCAGGTTATACAGCTTTTTCCGCAGGGACAGTTTATTCACCAGAGACTTAGATTGGTACAAAGTCCCTAACTTGTCCCATAAAGCCTTCGCCGTAGCTTCCCCTGATACATTCAACAATACTGAATCTGAGACACACAATCGTATTGTGCTCTTTGCCTTCCGATCCAACTTCCTCCATTCTTCATCGGTCACTCCCGTTGGTTTAGTACCCGGATCTACCGCGATCCACTGATCTTTATCCACCAACAGATCCTCCATCTTGAGTTTCCACAACTCAAAACTCTGACCATTGAACTTCTCAATCTCTATCTTTCCGCTGCTCGCCATCTTCTTTCACCACCAGGATCGATCTCGCAGATCTCCCATTGAACAGGGTCTACCACAGGCCCGAGCGAAACCCCTCAGCAACAAAGGCGTCCCCTTGAAGCCAAAACAACTCTGATACCAAATGTCGGTTTTAACCCCGTATAGAAATTACCTGCATACGAATTCTAAATCACAGGAAAAATAAAAATGCGAGAGCATAACACATAAAACACATATACACGGAGATTTCCCACTGGATCCCAAAACCGGGACTACCAGCTTGATTTTTCATTATGTTCCTTTCAATGTTACAATACATATTTATACATGCCAAAGCATCCAATACCATGGACCAAAAACCATCGCGTCCAAAACCATGGACCGAAAAACCATCGTGTCCAAAAAACATGTGCGAAAATCATGCACAAAACCATAGGTGGGTCCGCCCAACCTAACATAGGGTCCAAAACCAAAATTTTCCGGGGCGTTGCCCTGGACCCCATAAAGTGGGGTTACGGGTACACGTCAAACCCCCTGTTAACTATGTGGAAAGAATATAACACAACCCAACAAGTGCATATGTGTGTACTTCATCAAACTACTACCAAAGCAAAATAACAAGAACACAAAGTTTGGCTCTCTGCTAGGGTCAAACTCTCCACTCTTGAGAGGAAAACCCTTGGTAATTTTTCTCTTATTGAAGCTTCTTATTTGAACAACTGCAGAACCATAGACCCTTGACTAGGATATCCCCCAAGCACAAGTCAAATCCTTCCTCTTTCTACACTATAATTTCCGACACATGGACCTCTGTCTTTCGACACTTTGACCTTCTTCCAAAACTTCATTCTTCCTTCTATGGAAAGTAGATCTTCGAAGAGAGATACCATTTACTTAGTGATATCCTTCACCTAAGGATATTCATTCTTTCTCTAGATCATCCGAGTTCATTTTGATGTATGGTAGTAGGCTGAGTGTGACAACACTACAGCCACATGTGAGGGTACTTTCTGTAGATATAGGGCTTCTTCTAACTTCGTTTGAGGTCCTTCTATCTACGCTTGGATAGGATGCCTAGTAAGTCTAGATTGAAGCCAAAAAAATGATATATGTGAGACTGTTATATTACTGTTGTTGTGACCATAGAGATGGCTCTATTCCTTGCACGTGTGACTGGTTTTTCACCCTAGAAATAGTCCCTTTGACTGCAGATTTAGCTTCTTTTCATTCGTTGCACTAGAGGCTCCTCAAACTTGTCTTCTCTCCACCTTTATTCGTCTATCCTTCTTCACTAATTTTAGATCTTGATGATACGTTTTATGAGGAGTGGAAAACCTCTATAAATAGAGGTTTATCCCTCCTCTTTTAGGCTGAATTGATTGTCCATTAGGCTGACTTGATAATTCACCTTTTATTTATCATTCTACTACTTGGAGACTTCGTTGAGGCTAGGAGAGGATTTGAATTTTCTTTGAGATTTTCCATGACCTTGTACATTAAAATACATGATGTAACATGCCCTCAAAGGGTCTCATCATAATTACATTTTGACTTTGACTCCCTAGAAGCACTTCAAAATGTGCTTGACCTATTTTCAATGAGCAAGAAACTCATTGACAAATACTATGAAAATAATTTCTATTTTCTTGAATAAGTACAAATATCAAAATTACATTTATGAAGACCTAGCCTAGTTACATTTTGCTTCAGCACTCCCTCTTAACTAGGGAGGTACTCATACAACATTACAAGGTGTTTGGAAATTTTCAATCTTGAAGAATTCACATAAGAGAAACCGGATTTGCAATCGATCTATTATAACATCATATCCATCAGCATTGTCATAGTGCAAGGCCTTGACTAACAACTCCATCTCTTTACGAGACCATGAGCTACAATGCTGACAACACCAATGATTTATAGACACCTTCATCATTGTCTCTCAAGGTAGATACCCACCTAGGTGTGTTACACAACATTTTGTCATTGTCCCTGTACTCCCCGTTCCTCGATCCTGGAGGACATCTATAGTGAAACTCATGTGTTCCCTGTCATGAAGAACATGTCCTTACATCCCTCTTCATATGCAAAAATTTCCCTCTTACATCATTTCCCAAGAATATTCCTTCAAACTCAATTTTCAAGACCAGTGCTATCACTTAGTGTCTTCCATGCACTGATTTGCAGAGTCTAACACTGGGCCTAGTGCTGAACAATACTGGTAATCCATTCATGGCCCGTGCCAACCCTATTTTGGAAAGTTTTTAGAAATGGATTCAAATCTTCCAGGTCTAAAAGCTTCATGAATGGAAGTCTGGTAAATGGTTGGGCAAGATAGAGCTGAGAGAGATTGTTTGGGATCTTTTCCCCTATTAAAATGGAACAAACCAAAAGAGATAAGGCCTCTCCCATCATAATAGGACATTTCCCCTCCCTTAAGCTATATAAACTCCTCCTTTTCCAACCTCATCTAGCTAGGGTTGGAATAATCTGCAAATCTTGATAGCCATCTTGAGAGCCTTAGCCTTCTAGTTCATGTTTGTGAAGGGAGAATAAGCTTGTAGTTTGTTTGGTTTGGAGAAAAGAGGAAGAAGCCTTGACCTACATTGTTTTGAGGGTTCATGAGATGATAATAGTGGTGCTGGAACCCAGACATGTTGAAGGAAACCTGCAATGCTAAGGCGAAGGTTGTACTTTCCTTTTTGTCATAATAATACAGCTGATATTTATTTCCTATATCAATTGCATATGCTATTTGGTAGCTTAAGAATCCTTAGCCTCTTAACTAGGTTGAATATTTTGTATGGTATCATGTGTGCTTTGGTTTCTTGTCTCATTGTTTCAGGTGCTTGATTGACACTAAGGAGTCGATTGCTGGAGCAAAGGCATAAGGACTTCATCAAACAAGGATTAGCGATACAAGAGGTAGGATATTATCCATTCTCAATCTAAGGGAACTTATATTAGATTGTCTTATTTGTGGCTAGACACTCTCCCCTGGGCTAGAGGGATTGTCTCTGTCTGCAGAGAGAATATTCCTACTCCACAGGGTGTTCACCGAGTATGACCTTCTAGGACTATTCTTATCTTAGGTTCCTACTCTTGTCTTGGATGCCCTACACATCCTCAAAGAGTATCATATGCCAGATGATTACCCAATCCTCCCATTCTTTCTTCCCAAGTGAAGACAAGAATGTTGTGTCTATCTTGTGTCTACATTTCCATTCATGGACTTCATATAGAATTATGGCTGTTAGTCTTGGTCTAGTGCATGAGCCATGAAATGGAAAACACAATTGTCACTCCTTTGTAATCAGGGGTGATCCAAAAAATTCCTCTTGATCAGGGACCTGTCGAGCTCCCTCTTAACTGGAGACTCTTTCCTTCATCAACAACTTCTTCTTCATGGGTCGTTTAGTTGCTTGATCTTCTTTCTTTCTTGAATTCATGAAGTATTTATTCAAAATTATTCTAGGTAGGGCACCATCCATCGATCACTTTCCTTCTTGGTTTGTCATTTCATTGCTTCGTGGAAAGTGACTATCAAGTTTTGTTTTCATATTGGCTACTCCTTTGTCATCTTTTCCATGATTCAGAATACTCTTCCGATGGATGCTTCATAGTACTTGCTAGGTTACATGCTTTTACCTAGTAGCCCATGACTTCATCCTGATATTGCTTCAACATTGTTTTTTCTTTTTTTGAATGGCTTCTTCATCATGACATCTTTGTAGAGTAGAATCAATTATCTAACCTTTTGTATCTCGAAGGCCTTCATAGGTGTCAAGGGTCCTTTCTTTATCACAATTGTCTTGCATTCTTTTGGGACACATATTCAAGGCCTTTGTCTCATCATAACTACATTTTGAATTTGATTCTCTAGAAGAACTTCAAAATATGCTTGACCTATTTTCAATGAGCAAGAAACTCATTGAAAAATAATATCACAATAATTTCTCTTTTCTTGAATAAGTACAAATATCAAAATTACATTTATGAAGACCTAGCCTAGTTAAATTTCCTTCAACACTTCCTCTTAACTAGGGAGGTATTCATACAACATTACAAGGTGTTTGGAAATTTTCAATATTGAAGAATTCACATAAGAGAAACCGGATTTGCAATCCATCTATTATAGCATCATATCCATCAGTGTTGTCATAGTGCAAGGCCTTGACTAACAACTCCATCTCTTTACGAGACCATGAGATACAATGCTGGCAAGACCAAATGATTTATAGACACCTTCATCATTTTCTCTCAAGGTACATAACCACCCGGGTGTTCACAGAGTATGACCTTCTAGGACTATTCTTACCTTGGGTTCCCAACCCTCAAAGAATATCGGTCCTCTCGACTACTTTTGTCTTGGACGCCCTACACATCCTCAAAGAGTATCAGATGCCAGATGATTACCTAATCCTCCCATTCTTTCTTACCAAGTGAAGAAAATAATGTTTTATATATCTTATGTCTACATTTCCATTCACGGCCTTCACGTAGACTTACAACTGTTAGTATTGGTGTAGTGCATGACCCATGAAATGGAAAACACAATTATCACTCCTTTATAATCATGGGTGATGCAAAAACTCCCTCTTGATAAGGGGCTTGTCACAACTCCCTCTTAACTGGAGACTCTTTCCTTCATCAACAACTTCTTCTTCATGGGTCCTTTAGCTACTTGATCTTCTTTCTTTCTTAATGTTATAAAGTCTTTGTTCGAACTCCTTCTAGGTAGGGAATCATCCATTAATCACTTTCCTTCTTGGTATGTCATGTCATTGCTTCGTGGAAAGTGACTATTAGGTTTTCTTGTCATCTTGGCTACTCCTTTGTCATCTCGTCCATGCTTTAGAATACCATTCTCATGGATGCTTCATAGTACTTGCTAGGTTACATGCTTTGACCTAGTAGCCCATGACTTCATCCTGATATTGCTTCAACAGTTCTTTTTCTTTTGTTGGATGGCTTCTTCATCACGACATATTTGTAGAGTAGAATTAGTTATCTAAACCTTTTGTATCTCCAAGGCCTTCATAGGTGTCAAGGATCCTTTCTTTATCACAATTTTCCTGCCTTCTTTTGGGAGATATCTTCAAGGCCTTTGTCAGATAATCACTGTTAAAAAGTTGATTGGAAATGATAACTTTACTTGTTGAATTCCTCGTTTCTCTTTCTCTATATGATCTTTGAAATGCATCACCGTAGTGAGTATGAATTCCATTCAACCACACAATCATGAAAGGAATTCAAAGATCCATTCATCTTGGAAACTAGAATACCAAATATGCATTCTTATAACAAGCAAGTCCAATTTATTAGATGTTTATAGACATGGATTTGCAATGGCACAACCAAAAATGTATATTATATAACATGGAAAATTCATTTTAAAGTTCTACTGTGGAGATTCATCATTTCATCATAGCATTAAGACTAATTAATTCAAGAAACCCACAATCTGTCAACTTGGATAATAAAAATAGATCAACAAAAAGCTTTCTATTGTTAAATGGCATTGGAATGTAGTAACATTCTTCACTATAGTTGTATTTATAGGACATGTAAACCAATCGTCTATGGTCACCAAACCCATTATCTATTTAGCAGTTACATTGAAAATTTTAATATCGCTAGAATAAGATGAAAGGAATTCAAAACTACCAAAATGATGTCAGCTACAAGTGGAAATCCCACTTGATGGGTTACATAGACTATAATCTTGGAAACTAGAATACCAAATATGCATTCTTATAACAAGCAAGTCCAAATTCTTAGATGTTTATAGACATGGATTTGCAATGGCACAACCAGAAATGTATATTATATAACTTGGACAATACATTGCAAAGTGCTACTGTGGAGCTTCATCATTTCATCATAACATTAAGACTAATTAATTCAAGAAACCCACAATTTGTCCGTTGACCTAGATTGTCATTTATGTCAATATGGAAATATTCTAGAAGCGGAGCAAGAAGCCATGAGGAGAAACCAGAGGAAAGCCAAGACAGTCAAGCCACTGGAGAGAATATCAGAAGTCATTGGAGCTATAAAAGAAGAGGAGGTCATTGGAAGCCACAAGAAGCAAAGACGAACACACAGTGGAAAAAGGCAAGAACTAAGAATCAGAAGAGGAACACGCACCAGGAGGAGAAGCCAGTGGAAGAAGAGTTAACAGAGGAACCATATCATGCGATATCAGAGGAATAACAGAGCACAAAGGAGTAGAGCTATTAGAAGCCAAAGGAAGAACTATCAGGAGTATCGCATATTCCAAGAGTATAATGGAGGAGAGCAGAAGAGTATATATATATTTATGTATGAATATATATATATATAATAATAAAACACAGGACTGAAAAATGGTTGTAGAACCAACCCTTAATATGACATTGTATCCACGTTCAACAACTAACTGGCGGGCTTGTAACAGTGGCAGCGGTTTTTGGGCGGACTCAAGGCTGTAAGTGGTATTTAGAGCAGATCACCCGATACCATTCATCGACTGATGCATGGCAGGAGAAGGAGAGAGGAAACTGCCTTATCGGGCGGGTAATCCTCACGCATGTAGCTCACCCGATATCGCTGTCGAGTGTTGGATCAAATGCAGTTTTGATCTATGGTGCAGGATCACAGAGCAACTTTGTTGGTTGGGTGTAATATCAACTATCGGATGGGATGGTAGGATCTACGGTGGAGGATTGATCTGGAAAAAGGTAAGCATCGATAAATACGCCAAGGCTATGGAAAAGAAGAAAATGCAAATTCCTGTGTGTTTGTATATATTCCCATTATACGAGGGTTATAATAGAATTAAAGGGAAAACTACCGAATGCGATATGCTATGGACCCGACAGATGTATTAACAACCATTTAATACCATATCATGTCTGCCTCATTGGAATTATCATATCATAAGTCTTAACAGGATGCCACATTGAAACAGCCGCTTGCGATATACAGTTGCAGACCAGATGGTCCTATTATATTGCGCCCTAATGATATAACACGTTCGTCGTGTCGGGAGTTATGTATTGTAGAGTTTAAAGCCCGTGTCACGTTAAAATTGCGATTGCGATAATAACGTGGACCTGACTACACGATTGCAATATGATTTAACATATTATCACATCCGTCGCATATCACATATATTGTAAAGCCTTGCCACTATATAAAGTGCCGATTGCGATATATATATGGACCCAATGGATTCATTAAAAATAGTTCATTGAATTTTGCATCCATCCCATCGGTAGAAGGGGAATTGGCCATGTTGTGTGCAAAACTTCCGATTGCGATAAAATTGTGGAGAAGTGCACCCGATGAAGTTATAGATGCGGGCGTAAGGTATTTGAAGTTTGGCCTTAAGCATTCGGTCGGGTTTTTCTTTGTATTCTTTTGTAATATGATAAATGTGTTGCCTAGGGTTTTTAAGGCCAAAAGCATAAATTAACGCTTTCGATAGTTTAGTGGACTTGAACGATTGCAATTGCGATTGCGATTGTGACGTGGCATGTGGGGCCTCCCTGTTGGTACTGTCTCTCCAATGAAATCCTCCATAAACAATGAAGTATAATGTATGAATATTATTAAAGGAAAAGGACCTCTCTGATATTTTTAATAAGCAACATTTCTTTGTATTTCGGCCGCCCTTCCTCCTGAACATGTCCAATGTGCGTTGGTGATCATGAAGAGACAGAGAGGCTGGAGATCAAGAAGCCAAAGATCAAGCAAGCAAAGGAGGAAGCCAAAAGGTCGAGCGAGCACAGAGGAAGTGGAAGTTCAAGTGAGCGAAAGGGAAGCAAAAGGTTAAGCGTATCAGTATAAGAAGACAAAGAATTTCCTTTATGCTATTGTTGTTGAAAAACTAGAAGAAACAGAGGCAGCCGTAGGTCCAGCTGGAAACAAAAAAGGGCTGAAGGTCCAACATGACAGGAGGCATTTGAAGGATGAGCATCTCTGTTGATCATGCTGCCTTGTGAAAGACTCAGACCTGTGATGAATTAATCAGGTACACAATGCAGTCTAAAGAACAATTCTGTGATATAATATATAAAGTTTTATCTGACATTGTTTGAAGGGAGAAATAGCCAGCAGAGAAGCAGTCATGCTGAAGCATTTACTGTGACAGTTAGAATAGATGCTTGAACAAAAAGTTGGTTCTTGTACAGAGCTTAGTGCAGCTAATAGTAGACTCACTAAGGCTGTGTGGAGACATTATCAGAGATCATGATGGATATTGCAGACTCTGTGTGGACATTATGAAGAGTTGTAATGACTCCTTCATAAGAAGACTGGTTGACATTGACACTATAGCATGGAGACTACAGTGAAGCTGTAAATAGACAGAACTCAGTAAATAAGAGTTCTGAGAGTAGAACATTACTATCAAACATGCCTTGACAAGATTGGGTCAGAGCCCTTGAGGTTGGTGCCTCAGAAGTTGGAAGGATTGGTGTCCTTGGGTTGGTGCCTTAGAAACTGGAAGGATTGGTGTCCTTGAGGTTGGTGCCTCAAAACTAGAAGGATTGGTGTCCTCGAAGTTGGTGCTCCTAAGTCCAGGGTTGGTGCCTTGAAAAAACAGAGTTGGTGCTCTAGAGGTTGGAGCCTCACACAAGTCCAAGTTGGTGCTTGGAAACAGATTGGAATTATATATATATATTATATAATATATTATATATATATATATATAGTATATATATATATATTGTATTCTATTTATTGTAAAGATTAAAAATTAATAAATCATTTATTCTTTGTTGGTTCATCTTGTGTTCTGAATATAAATGTTTTAACTGGTAAAATAACAATTGAAAAGAAAATATTGACTCACCCCCCCCCCCTCCCTCGTAGGCTTTCCAACAATTGGTATCAGAGCTAGTATCTTCATTCAAAGCCTAACAACTTGAAGGTTTATCTTTAGAACACAAATGGCGAGGTCAAGGAAGAAAGTCTCCAATCCTCCTAAAGATGTGTCACCCTCTACCACTGAAATAGAAGACAATCAATTTGAGGAGGTTCCATGGTTCAATGGGAACTTTAATATATGGGAAGCAAGAATGAGGAATTTCTTAAAGACTCAAGGCATTGAAATCTGGAAATCAGTAGTTGTTGATAGCATGATGGATGGAGAATCCAAGGAGTAAAATGCAAAAGCAATGAAGGAAATCTTAAATGGGCTACCTGACTCTATAAAGAACAATTTAGGAAAATGTTCGTTAGCATTGACCATAACCATCAGTCAAGAAGATGATGGAAATCAAGAAGGAAATTGAGTACCCATTGTTGCACAAAAATTGTCACCTTGACATTCTGCAATCTGTGTGAGTCTATCACCACTCATACTTTCCTCATTTGCAAGTCTTAAACCTTAGTTCTTTATATCAAGCCTTGAAAACAAGAGAAAACCCTTAAAAGTCTCTAAAAATCTGGTTCCACACATTTCTCTTAGCATTACTTGCGGTCCCGCACCTAATGGTCATGTATCTTGTGCACCTGACCACTCTGTCTCTGTGTTATGGGTGCGGACCCCTGTAAAAGTTAAAAAGGTGCAAGTATATTTTTAAAAACTCACTTTGAGCCATTTCTGGAAGCTTCTGGAAGGAATCTTGATGTGGCAAGTTCACTCCTTTAAGATTCATGCATCCCATACCTTAAGGAGCTAACCCCTTGATGTGAGGAGCTTATCCCTTTGAAGGAGGACCCTATCCCTTCATAGAGAAGCTTTGGGCTGGTTACTGAGGGGGTTAAAAGCTAACTATTTTTGAGGTGAAATGCTGCTGGAACTTAGTATTCCTAATTGAGCTTTTGTGAGGAGAGATTACATACCTCTTGATCTCATTTGGAAGAGTGCGAGGCTTGTCAAAGTAGAGGAGATTCCTGTTTTGGACCCTGGGAAGAGCTTGTACAACATCAAGGCACCAAAGGTTGTAAAGTTCTTCTGTTTCAAAGTTAATACAATCAAGTTTATTTTTCTCAATAAGCTGTGTTTTATGGTTTATTTTATGGATTCCTTGATCACCATGATGAACATGATTTATTATATTAGCTATGCAGGTGTTATTTGATGTGTGCTTGTTTGTGATTGCAGGTTCTCAAAAGGAAACTCTTTCGGACGGTTGAAGCATGGCTGCTACAAACTAGCGTTGGACTTAAGGTAGGGTCTAAACACCTCTTTAGTTTTTATTAATGAATCACAATGTGTTTAGAGAAAGGTAGATTTGCTTGTCCTGCTTGTTGCTAGATATATGTTGATACTAGGGAGATCGGCCTTATCCACAAGATCGATTTAGCCGGCCAACAAATTGGCGACTCTGATGGGGACTTGAATTTGGTTTTTGATTTTCCTTTGTCTTTGACTTGAGAAACTTGTTCTTGTTTTTGGTTTTTTCTTGATGTGTGTGGGATTGGGTAGTTTTTAGGATCTGGATTATTTTTTGTTTTTTCAAAATTTTCAAGAGGACTGCACTCTCTTTTTACAAGACAGTGTGGACATCTTCGCACTATTCCTTTAGTGCACAGAGCGGTACCACATCTGGTTCTAGTGGAAGCTTGCGGACCCTGTAATTTTTTTTGAAAAACCTAAAATGTTTTCTCCCATTTAATTTTAGGTTTCATTTACGACTTTTAGTATCTACCCAGATCTGCATGTGTTTTGTCAAAAATCTCTTGTGAATAAGTTCCATTGGTGTTTTTGTTTTAGATGATTTTCTAGAAGTTTTGCATGCCTGGATTGGTTTTCACTCGGTCTTTGTAGTGATTCAAAGATTAGAAGCCTGAGAAACCTTAGATCACCCTGGTGTCTTTTTGTCTTCTTGATGAGTCTGGCTGGTTTGTGAAATCTGCCCTTGGTGAGAAATAGATTTCGTTTCTCTTTGCAAATATTTGAACGAACTTGGTCATAAGTTTTGAATTTCATTTTTATAAAAGAAAACATAGCTGGGTGTTTTTGATTGATTTGTTATTCTGAATGAATTAATCCTTAGTTTACTGAATAAATAAGTAAAACGTCCTCAAAAGGATTTGAAGCTTTTATCAATTAGGTTTTTGGAAGTTTTTAGATCTCAAGATTAGTTTTTTATAGTTTTGAGTATTTTCTAGAAATTGTAGAATCGCTTTTGAAAGAATTGTTTTTTGTAGTTTTGAGTGTTGAAAAAGAAAAGGGATTTTTTTGAGCATAATTAGTAGTCTCATTTTGAGTTTATTGAAAAAGAAAAAAATATTTTCTTTTCATTTACATGTTGAAGGAAGGATTTGTTTTTCAAAGAATTGCATTCTCAACTTTTTCTTTTAGCTAGAAATTCATTGAAGGAAAAACAAGTTGTTTATCATTTTAGGTGCATTTTTTAATATTTTGGAGTCGAGTCTTCACACCATCAAAGTTTCATCTCCATACCTATTGACTTAAGAAACAACTCATATAAGTAATTCTTAATTAAAATTGATCTAGCAATCTTTTATTTCTAAGGCTCCTATCACTAATATAGCTTAGGCTAGTATCTTGGAGTAGGGAGTAATTAACTCTCCAAGATAGTTAAAACAAACAAGTACCTATATCTTGCGGTAGGAAATAAATCCAATTGTAATTGATATAATCTAGGAAGCTCCTCTTAAAGGAGTCAATCACGAGATCATGTCCGAACCTTTGAGACAATCAAATCTGTCTCATTGGGAAAGATAAAAGATTTGCACGTATTATAAACGGTAAACCTCAGATTAACCATTTTTGAGGAGCTTGGGGTCACTTGTTGGTAAACCTCGGATTGATCATGTCGAGGACCCTTCAAGGGGATTGAGCTTTGTTACTCTGCCCTTGCGCATAGATCAGATCCTAGACTATTTCCCCAGTGGTATTTGTTACTGTTGGTAACCTTAGTGTCCATAAACTTAAGATTATTTCCTAAGGTAACGGTGAAGGACTGGTCTCATTATACCTGGAGCAGACGTCGACTAGACTCACTTGGGGGTTCTCTTCACTCGAAACGGTTTTGTGAAGAAACTTGTGCCAGTCTGTTTCATTAAGCAGGTTGTCGGAGTAACAGTTCCAACCACCCTTTCTGTATTGAATTTTGTGATGTTGAATTTCATCACCAACTAGTGTTTTTGGTACGGAAAGTTACTGTTTGTGTGTGGTTTGAACTCTTAGATTTTTTAGGCATGTGATTCAATTGTTTGGTTCTTTAGAGACTCTAGGCGGTTTTATTGAGATTTTCTTTGTTTGTGTGTGAAGTAATTAAATATTTAATCATGGATAAATTACCGAGACAATCCTGTAGACTTCGGGGGCAACCTCCCGAGTATACACCAAGCCAGCTTGAAGGGCTATGACCTCTTGTATCACCTAGTGACAGTAGAGTTGGGTCACCGGAAGTCGGAGAGTCATCTTTAATTGTTCATCCTGACTATCAAGTTCAAGCAACATAGTATATTTTTGAACCAATTTCATTTTCCGAAGTTACTGGTAGTATTTCTCCTACTAGTGAATTAATTGAAGAAGTTGAAATTTATAAGCCTGAAACCGAACCTGCTGCTACTCCATCTTCAAGATTTTCTTCTCCAACTTCTAGTGGTCCTGGTTCACCCAGGGTAGGAAGTATCATTACCCAAAATCTTCCTTCTGGACTCATTTCTATTGAAGAACTTGTTAGTCCGGATGAAAATACAACTCTCCCTAAAAATCAAACAACTTTAGAACTTAGGGAGCGTGAATCAATTTTCTACAGTCCTTCTAGTAGTGACACTTGGTATGTATCATTGACGAACTTTTTAGAAAAATGGGTCTTAGTTTTTCACCACCTCGAATTCCTTTTCATCCTATGCCCAGAGGTTACTATCCTCCTTTGCATATGTTGAAACGGTCATCCATGTTTTCCTAAACACCGGAAACATTTTTATATGGCGGTCCTTCTGTTCCTTCTGGGTATTAGTCACTCACTAGTACTTTTTCAGGAGCATCCCCTCAAAGAATTGAACATGAAATATCAACTGGTAATAATGGAACTCAACCGTTGAGCAGAGAAGAAATTCTTATGATGTCTAGTACTATTCCAAATCCGCAACCTCAAGGTAGTCAATTACCGCCTGGAGGGCAACCTCAAGGTAGTCAGTTACCGCCTGGAGGGCAATCTCAAGGTACTCAGTTACCACCTGGGGGGCAACCTCAAGGTACTCAATTACCGCTTGGGGGGAAACCTCAAGGTAGTCAGTTACCGCTTGGGGGGCAACCTCAAGGTACTCAATTACCGCCTGGGGGGCAACCTCAAGGTAGTCAGTTACCACCTGGGGGGCAACCTCAAGGACAATACATACCTTCAGGAAAATACATACCTCAAGGTCACCCCAGACTCAGTACATACCTCAA
Source organism: Pinus taeda (assembly GCA_000404065.3). Classification (NCBI taxonomy): domain Eukaryota; kingdom Viridiplantae; phylum Streptophyta; class Pinopsida; order Pinales; family Pinaceae; genus Pinus; species Pinus taeda. Next base: position 37,601 of record APFE031357916.1, read on the forward strand.
GGTCAACCCCAGTATCAATATATACCTCAAGGTCAACCCCAATTTCAGTACGTGCCTCAAGGTTATCAACCTCAAGGTCAATACCCAACTCAAGGTTTCCAACCACCTTCTGGTCAACCACTTGTATAAGGAGCTGGAAATGTACCTCTCAATTATCAGCCCTACGCTCAACCCGATTATGGTCCTCAATATGCTCAACCTTTTATGGGTCCATACCCTGGAATGAACATGGTGTGGGATCCATCTCAAACTTAACAGATTTTCCAACCTAATGTGTTGTTATCAAGTCAACCTGGACAACCTTTGGTTTCTGGTCCAACCCAACAACCTATCCAGCCTACTGTTCAAAATTATGCACCTGGTGTACTTTGTCAGTCTGGGCCTAGTTCACCTCGAACTCCGCCTCAAACTGCTATTGCAACTACTGCAGCTTCTGTTCAATCTACCCCACCTACTTTTGGAGTATCACCAGCTTCAGTTTCTACTGTTCCTGCATCAACTCCTCAAGCCTCTTTACGAAAGTCAGGACCTACAGTTCAGACTTCAGTTCAGATGCCTGTAGGAAAACCTGATCCAAGTACGACTGTCACAAGTCAACCGCAATTCAATTATCAACCGTACCAGGGACAATACCAATTCGGTCCTGCTGTGCAAAACCCAGTTTATCAGTATCAACTGTACCTTGGATATACTTATCAGCAACCTCAACAACCCCAGTTTGGTCCGGTTAATCCTAGTTTTCCAAGAGGATATAATATTCCTAATGCAAATCCAATTCCAGGTTATCCTGGATATCCTCCTCCTGGGGCTGGTCTTGTGACCCAAGGTTTTCGAGACCCTAACTATCAGTTACCTTTTATTGCAACTTTGGATTTACTTGATTTGTCGTGCCTTACGAACGATCCAACTTACTATATTCTGTATTGGCCGCTAATGCCTAGTAAGTTGCCCAGTGATATCCCGAAGTTTGAGGGTAAGTCAGGAGAAGATCCGTCGAATCATGTGATGACTTATCACCTTTGGTGTGCATATAATTCCATTATTGATGATTCAATTCGCTTACGTCTTTTTCAATGCACTCTGATTGGTTTTGCTGCCAAGTGGTACATTGAGTTACCATGAGGCTCTTTTTATAATTTTAGTTAGTTAGCCACTTCTTTCTTAACTCATTTTCAATTGCCTGGCAGATACGACAATGGCACGAAATTATTAACTTCATTAAAATAGTCAACGTCCACATATATTTCAGATCATATTCATGAATGGTGACGTAGACGACGTTTGGTGAAAGTTTTTATTCTGGATCAGATTTTGGTAGAATGGTTAATTAAATCATTATTACCTAAAATCATTGAGGATGTAGCTAAGGCAGGAGTTGTTACTAAAGATCAAGGAGTTTCTCAGGCTCAGTACCTTGACCTCATCTATACGTAGTCAGGTATTTTACATGAAAAAAGCCCCGACCTTCCGAAACACAATCAAATAACTGCAGCTCCTTCAGGGTCTCATGCCGCTAATGGTATGATTAGTTCAGTTAGTACCAAAAGCAAGAAGAAATCTTCAAAGCAATCTTCTCCTATTATAACTTTACCAGATTCCCCGACAGGAGACTCATTCGTTGAAATTTCTGTCGATATCCATGTTGTAGAATCATCCACGGCCAAATCAAAATCAGGTGGTAAAAAGAAGGGGAAGAAGAAAATTAAACAAAACTCAAAAGAGAAATCAGATAAAAATGAATCTACCGACGAGAATCGTAAACCTCGCTATCCTTGTCTCATTTGTGACGAGGAGCATTTTACAAGACACTGCCTACATCGAGCTGAGGTTTCAAAAATCGTCAAAGGTTCTCAAACACCTCTTGTCTTGAAGGATCATTTTCCTAGTCAAGATAGTAAGATGATCATTTTTTCCTCAAATTCCTCAGAAGAACCCATTATGATGATGTCTCATGTCATGATTGCAATGCGATATCAAGATTATGGTAGTAAAAATCCTGTTGGTGGTAAGGAAGTAGAATCTTCTAATTCAAAGCCATCAACTTCAACTCCTTCTGGTTTTGATCTGCTACAGATCAAGGAACCTAACCCAGACTTAGTAATCAAACTGCCCGCTAAAGGTATACTTCAGAAATTAGCTTTCAATGCACATGCAAGAGCTACTTAGAATTATAACATTGCTGAAGACTTAGCTATTTCCCCTTCAGCAATGTCGGCTTTGGAGGTGCTACAATCATTCCCAACACTGTTGGGTTGTGTTTTATTCTTTCCACGACTAACCCACATAGTTAGCCGAGAGGTTAGAGGGGGGGCGAAGCCCCCCCTTCGTTGCACAGTGGGGGGGTCACAAGGGGGGCGACAGCCCCCCCTGTCCGGGGGGTTTGAGGTGGGTGGGTAGCTCCCTTCTACGGGGTCTGGGGCAGCGCCCTAGGATTTTTTTTTTTTGGACCCTATATTAGGTTGGACGAACCTACCTATGGTTTTCGGTCCATGGTTTTGGATGCGATGGTTTTTCGGTCCATGGTATTGGATGCTTCGGCATGTATAAATATGTATTGTAACATTGAAAGGAATATAATGAAAAATCAATCTGGTAGTCCCGGTTTTTGGATCCAGTGGGAATCTCTATGTATATGTTTTTTATGTGTTATGCTCCCGCATTTTTATTTTTCCTGTGACTTAGAATTCGTATGTAGGTAATTTCTGTACGGGGTTAAAACCTACATTTGGTATCATAGCTGTTTTGGCTTCAAGGGGACGCCTTTGTCGCTGAGGGGTTTCGCTCGGGCCTGCGGTAGACCCTGTTCAATGGGAGATCTGCGAGATCGATTTTGGTGGTGAAAGAAGATGGCGAGCAGCAGAAAGATAGAGATTGAGAAGTTCAATGGTTAGAGTTTTGAGTTGTGGAAACTCAAGATGGAGGGTCTGATGGTGGATAAAGATCAGTGGATTGCGGTAGATCCGGGTACTAAACCAACGAAAGTGACCGATGAAGAATGGAAGAAGTTGGATCGGAAGGCAAAGAGCACAATATGATTGTGTGTCTCAGATTTAGTATTGCTGAATGTATCAGGGGAAGCTACGGCGAAGG
>APFE031357922.1:0-70691 GCA_000404065.3 Pinus taeda
ATTGCAGGTAGATACTCGTTTTTTGCAGGTCTTGGGAAAATAAGGAAGGTCAATTTATGGACGAATGATTTTTCAAAGAAATTTTTATAAAACAAAGGAATTTTATCCAAATCATTACCCAACGGATTCATAATAGAACAAATGAAGAATTGATTTCAATTTCAAGATTCATGTCTTGTCATTGCTGCCAAAACATTTCTCAAATAGATCATTTTTTTGACATAACATCATAGCTGTTGTAACTTAATTTACATATTGTTTTTAAATAAAATGTTGTTTTTTTCTAATTTCTTTTATATTTTTTGTTTCAGGTGTTGCTTCATTCAAAGCGCAGCTCATCCCCAGCATCAATGCAGTGAACAACTAATTCATTCTTTGCGCTTTTTTTGCTGTTTTTTGCTGTTCCTTTTCGAAATGGAACAACACTTGCGTTTTTTTGTGTTCCTTTTCGAAATAGAACATCATTCGTGTGATTTTGCTGTTCCTTTTCGAAATGGAAAAACATTTGTGTGATTTTGTCTGTTCCTTTTCGAAATGGAACAGCATTTGTGTGTTTTTGTTGTTCCTTTTCGAAATGGAACAGCACTTGCGTGTTTTTGCTGTTCCTTTTCGAAATGGAACAGAATTCGTGTGTTTTTGCTGTTCCTTTTCGAAATGGAACAGCATTTGTGTGATTTTGCTGTTCCTTTTCAAAATAGAACAGCATTCGTGTGATTTTGCTGTTCCTTTTCGAAATAGAACAGCATTCGTGTGATTTTGCCGTTCCTTTTCGAAATGGAACAGCGTTTGTGTGTTTTTGCTGTTCCTTTTCGAAATGGAACAGCACTTGCATTTTTTTGTGTTCCTTTTCGAAATGGAACAGCATTCGTGTGTTTTTGCTGTTCCTTTCGAAATGGAATAGCATTTGTGTGATTTTTTTGTTCCTTTTCGAAATGGAACAACACTTGTGTGACTTTGCTGTTCCTTTTCAAAAAGGAACAGCACTTGCGTGTTTTTGTTGTTCATTTGCGAAAAAGGAACAGCACTTGTGTGTTTTTACTGTTCCTTTGCGAAAAGGAACAGCACTTGTGTGTTTTTGCTAATCCTTTGCGAAAAGGAATAACATTTGAGTGTCTCTGCTGTTCCTTTCTCAGAAGCAACAACATTTGTGATTGTTCGAACGACATTTGCATTTTCACGTTTTTTGTATGTATTTTTGTTTTTTGGTGTGCATTTTCTTTGATGTTCCTTACATGAAACACCGCTTTGTGAGTGTTTTTGTTGTTCATTCAAAAGAGAAACACTTTGGGAATATTTTTGAGGGCAACCCTTTCCTTTCTGTTGTGGGATTATTCATAGTCAGCTCAACCACATTCTCCTGATTCTCTTTCATGGCATGAAGTACACCACTTTTATGAGGACAGGAATTATGGATTCTTTTGAAACAAAGTTAATATTATTCACGTTATGATCTTTAAAAGGACAACTCCTTGATGTTAGATTCTTTTCAAAAAGAGACACAATTATTTATATATTACTTTACTGCATTGTTTTCTGCTGTACATGATACTGATTGATCATCTTAATACCATGCTGGTTCCACCCTTCCTGGTTATAATATTCTCTGTCAGTAATAAATGAGATTATGGGTATATTTTTTAGATTGACATGTTCAACTTCTTCCGCCATCCCTGCTCTTAAGGAGTACTGAGCCTCCCTCTTTTTCTCATAAAAATGTGTAATAACAACAAATTTTTGTTCGCAAATGGAGGATAGGGGGTCTCATTACGAGCCAGCCTACCATGTTCATAAGGCTGTAACAAAGTGACATTCCCATTATGGCCACCACACCAGGGTTATGATCCATTGGATAGCCAAATTATCCTTGGAACAGGAGGTCTCATCACGAGCCGGCCTGATCACTTTTGCTACCTCCTAGTGAATGACAGTGTGGTTATCTGGTTACCACGCCAGCACACTGATCTCTTCTGTAGAACAACACTAAAACTCTCCATTTATAAATTGAGGATCCTGGCTCATAAGGGTTAAAAAGAAACCCTGCCAAGGCTATGGATGCTTGCTGGCAGCAACGGCTCTGCTTATGGTATTGAAGTTATATTTTTTCGTCAATTATTATTATAATACCCTTTTCTTATTTTCTTTTTATCAGAGAAGTTATTTCCTTAACTTTTTCCCTGTTTGAACCTTTATGCATGAGAAATTGTTTTATGATCAATCACATCATTTTCAGCTAGAATACCGTCAGCAAAGCATCTTTTTAGCATATTGTTGTCCTTTTTCGTTTTGTATAAACTATCATCAATCCAAAGCGTCCTATCTCTTATTCATAACTATCTTTACACACTTTGCTCTCAATATAACCATAACTTTCACCATCCTATCATTGATAAGTGTACTCTGCTTCATTTACTGATATATTGTTCATTCCATTGCCTTACCGTCAGCACCACCCCTTTCACATGCTTTTAGGTTATGGAACCCATTTTTCCAATTGGAGGGGGGAATGTATGCATTATGGGATTGCATGCAATATGATTACTGCACTTTGCCATACCTTGTTGATTTGACAACATATTAGTATTGCATGTATACATAAGTTTTTCTAATTGAAATTTTGCATGCATCTTATCTGTTGCTATTCAAAGCTAACACTATGGATTCAAGAACATTGTATGCACAAGTGTGATTTGTTTACAAGAGAACAACAAGTATGGGCAGAATTCTATTCACAGCATGACCACCTGATTGCCACTAACAGAAGAGGCTCGAGCACTTCGTGAACGTGAACAATTCTTCAGACATTATGTTCTTACCTGGATTCCACCTTTTGCATCACTTTCAGCACCAACTTTGCCTTCATCAACTTCAACAACTGTCAATACATATATGTCATTTCACATTTCTTTTTGGAGGTAAAACTTGAGGTAAAATAACATAATTTTCCGATTTATTAAGAATTTAGGAGAATTTCGTGCAAATCCATTTTGAGCATTATTTATCATTCTTCATTTCACATCTTTACCACTTCCCCTTTTTCAGCAACATATCATTTCCGAGTGTGGGGGAGTGTTCCTTCATTTCTTTCTTATGACCATGTCATTCATATTCTTTCTCATCCATTTATATTCTTATTCATTCTCAACACCTCTCTTATTCCATGTTGTTTTACACCAAGCATAGAATTCAACATATGGTAGCAACCACCTCAATTTGTTTTCTAGCATCGCATGAGGCCATGCTAATTTTTCAGAGAGGGGGAGGAATTGTTACGCATGATGGATGTTTTCTATTTTCTTTCTCATTTAAGGCATGCAATTTCAGTTATACAATTTCAGTGTAGAAATTGATTTCCATAATATTTTTAAAACTATGAACTCAATTCTTGTGATCTCCAGGAAACACAAACATACTATTAAAATACACATACCTAGATAAATTCAAGATAAATTGGTTCATAAAATTTCGGAAATCATGCACTCTCACCTACAGCCATTTTGTTTATATCTCATGATCCATGCATCAAAACGATCTGATTTTTGGATCATAGAAGCATTTATATATTAAAAATTTACTTACCACATTTCAACAAAATCTGGTTTGTAATTTTTGGGAAAATGGTTAATGAAGGTTGCTGTCACTTATATCATATTTTGCTGCAACTTCATATGCACATAATTTGAACGTCAATGTAAAAGTTGTTATGCCTTCATCAAAGATTCCTAAAATTGAATATTCATTAATTAAGGAAGAATTCATTTGTTCTATTCATTTCATGAGCTGAGATGAACATATTTTTTTATTGCTTGGTTAACACATGGTTTTTGTCTTTGGGTTGCATGAAGACATGCAATATATTCAGTTTTCATTGCATGAGGACATGCAACATATTGAGTGTGGGGGTATGTTGGGCCGTTAATATGCCATTATTATTATCACTTTTGAACACTTATCCCGTCCATTTCCACTATTCTTCATCATATCATTTGTTATAATTTATCATTTAAATCCATTTTATAAATTATTGATGCTCTTATGAATGAATATTATTTACTCTCCTTTATTTATAATAAATTTATGATTATGAATTATTTTATCAATGATAGTTCTAATAAGTTGGTTATAACATTATTCACCATTTTTAGCCTCTAAGGTAACTTCCAGATTGAAGATTTGATTTTTAAAAGTGCCAACTCAGAAATTCGCTGGAATAAGGAGTGACAGTTTTGCGGTTGAGATTTTGAGCAAATGAAGACGAATCTGGGAAATATGGAACATGGGTTTTGTCCAGAACGAGCCCAATTAACTTATTAATTATTGATTTGCCCAAATTCGGCTTGTACAGAGAGAAACACAGGGTTCTTTGAGCACGATTTTCTTAGATTTTCTGTTGCGGCCGTCCTCCAAATTTCAGCTGCAAAGCCAAATTTGTCTTGCTCTTGTTGAGAGATGAATGTAAATATATCTTCTTGTTGATCAATTGGTTGGAAACAATCCAATTTTGTAATACAAATCATGTTGTACTTATCTTTATTGTAACTTCTCTCTGATCTCTCTATTTAAATGAAAACAGAGATCAGAGATGAGGAGGACTTCAGGATGACTTCAGGATAATTTTTGGGAGATTAAAAATGATGAAGAATGATGGTGGATTATTCATGATAGGATAGGGATTGTTGCATAATGTAATTCTCAAGCATTTGTTGTTGTAATGATTGCACAATTTGCTGATTAATACATGACTTGGGAGTTGCTGTTCACTCTTTTCCTTCTGAAGTAACCCAGTAGCGTCCGCTGGCGGCTAAGGGTCCAGCCTCTGGTGGAGTACGCTGCTGCTGCTACTGTATATTATATTCTTTTGTTTTATGCGTGGTTTGTTTATCCATTTTATTTGGTAATCTGGTATGTTATGTTATTTTACATCACAGTTCTGTCACGTAATCTCATTTTCTGAGAGAGAAATATCATATCGATTTTGCAACGCATTGCTGTTTCTTTAAGTGCTGATATAAATGGTTTTTACAGGATACCATTGCTATTCAATTATGGAGTGCCTGTGTTGTAACATTTGACCATTGGTATTATTTTCATCTTAAAAATTATATTTCCTTGCGATTGTGAATCTATGAACGTTGCTGCTCCATTCTAAAAGACAATCGTATTATTTATAACTAAGACTGATAATTGGATTACCCTACCAAATTACTATTAAGGTGTGCCGTGTGCATTTATATTTGACTTTCCAGCATTGTTTCATATTCCATCATTAATAAATGCTGTTCTATTTCCTTGTGCTGTTCGATTTATCCTTAGAGTAAAGATTGCTATTAATTTGGCTTTGCTGTTGTTCATTTCCATTAATTAAAGTTTGCTGTTCAGATTCCTTTAATTCTAGTTTGTTGTTCCATTTACGGCCGTTCCATAGACTTGTTGTTCCATTTCCTATTTGTTGTTCTATTTTACTTTCTGTCGTTCCATTTACTTGCATTTGTTGCTTTAGTGTGAGAGAAGGTCTAAGGCTGTAGTGAGCCTCAGCAGTCGCTGCCTAGCTCCCAGACCTATGGTCCATGCTCTAATTTCCTTTCCATCAGTTTCTAGAGGGATGGGTTATCGCTTCCGCACCCTTGACTGATAAGTTGCCTTGTGTGATTTTATCCTTTTGAAGCAGTTTAGTCATAGTTTAGCATCCGTTTACTCTTGTGTTCTCTGAACGTTGTACTACTAAACATTACTCTTGAGTAAATAACCGCCTCAGACTGAGTACACTCTTGAAATAAAAATTCGTCCCTGGGTTGACAATTAATGTGAGGTAATTAGGTGTTAAAAAGACCCTTTTTATCGCTCCACAAAGAGAAGAATAGAACCCAGAGGAAGACGGTGAATAAAATGAGAAGAAATTCCTAATTTTTTATTACAAACAAAGTTTGTGTAAGCAAGTACATAAATTAAGGAGAAAGAGTTGTCTGTCTTGGAAAATAAATAAGGTTTTTTCAAAAGATCAGGAATTAAAGTACTCGAATATTAAAGAGTTGTTAGATACATGAATGGATTAAAGTATAAGATTCAAGATGAGATGAGCACAAATTTCTTTTACAACGTGGATGAAACCTATCAAGTCACCTTGAAGGTGGAAGAGAAGATTGACAAAAAAGCACAACAAAAATTTCATGAAAAAGAACCTAAAGGTAGAAGTTGAGCAAGTACTACTAGAGGCAATGATAAGGAAAATGAATCCACTAGTAGCCAAGGGAATAAAGGAGGAAATGACATTGGAAGAGGCAAAATATTTGAAAGTGGAAAAGTTATGTACATTATTACTTGCTACAAATGTGGAGTAGAAGGGCATAAGGCAACCAAATTTCTAGAGAGGCATAATGTTGAAAGAAGAGCTGAAATTGAGAGATGGATCATATAGGAATGTAAGACAATCATTGCAAGTGAAGATGTAATGTTCCTTCAATAGAAGCAAAGTGTGAATTTAATCTTCTAGAGGGTGTTTCTTAAACTTGAAAGGAAAATAGTAGAAGAACTTGAATAAAAAAGGAAAGCTTTCAACACAAAATGTAAGATTCATGGAAAATGTTGTAATCTAGTCATAGCTGGTGAAAGTACAAAAAAAATGGTATCCAAAGAAATAATAGAGAAGCTAAAGTTAAAATATATTCCTCATCTCAATACATACTAGATTTAATGGTTAAAATTGGGACAACAAGCGATCGTGATGGATCAACACTTGTTGAATTTTCAAATTGGAATTTTTATTGAGAAAGTCAGAAGTAGTGTACTAGAAATGGATGCATGTCATGTACTTGGAATACTGTGGTTATTTGATAGATTTCTTTCTATGATGGAAAGAAGGATATCTATAAATTCATAAATTTTGAACAACGATACAAATTGGAACATATGCTGGAAGGTACAATAACAATAGTAGGGAGTAGTAGCAACCAAGATGTGGGTAATAGTAGCAACCCAATTATGTTGAGTTTAGCTAAGAATTTTTTAAGGAAGAGAATAAAGTTCATTTTTGTTTGGTCATAATGCCAAAACAAGTCTAAGAAGGTGGGAAAATAAACTCTATACCACTAGAAATCCAACCTTCCTTGGAGTATTTTGATGAGATTGTTGTGAATGATATCTAAGTAGGATTACCTCCTATGAGAAGTCTATTACATCGAATTGACTTGATACCAACATCAAGTCCTCCTGAAAAAGCTTCTTGTTGGATGAATTTAGTAAAAAGTGAAGAAGTGAATAGCAAGGGGCAAGAGTTACTTGAAATAGGGCTAATAAGAGAGAGTTTAAGTTTGTGTGTTGTACCAACAATGTTAGCACCCAAGAAAGGAGGTGAAGAGTGACTTTATGTAAATTCACTGGCTATTAATAAGATCATTGTCAAGTATAGATTTCCTTTAACTAGGATGGATGACTTTGTGGATTGTTTGAGTGGGTTCATTTCAAAGATTTATTTGAAGAGTGGATATCATAAAATTATGATAAGGGAAGGTGATGAGTGGAAAATAACATGCAAGGTAAAGGATGGATTATTTGATGATTTTTCATGCCATTTGGATTAACCAATGCTTCTAGCAGATTCATGAGACTTATGAATGAAGTCTTGAAACCATTTTTGGAGAAGTAACAAAGTTACCAACTTAATGAGAACTTGATTGGTTTTTTTTTTTAGTGGTTTCATTTAGTGTTGATTTTTATGCTCATTTTGGAAAGTGGTGATACACCATCAACCTTTTTTATTTTAGGGTTAAAATTCCAACAATTTTCAACCATGAATTGTTGATTTATGTTTTCACTCCTATTGTATTTTTCCCATCCCCAAAAAATTTCTTGACTTAGTCATTTTTCAAGTGAAATGTGCAGAAATGTTTCACCCCTCCACATTCCACACATCTATGCACACTTCTACACCTTCATTATGGTTTCTGCATTTTTAATACTAAGTCATTTTTCCTTGTGTGTGGAATGATTCATCAACTATTATTCTACACATATAGTATCCCATACATCATTCTTTGGCACATATAGTCCTTCCACATATCCATTATTCTTTCACATTCAATCCTCTGTACAAGTAGTTTCCTTCATATTTGTGCTTTCAAAACATGCCACAAACTTACCTTTCCTCTTATGTTCTGTACTTAATGAAAATCAACCCTTCACTTCTTTTGAGGTTAATTGAAATATCCATTAAGGAAGTTCATTCCTCAAGGTGGAAAAAAGTGCTTGATATTGTAATACACAAATATTTTTTTCTTGTGCCTTGATATTTTGTTATGTGAATTATCTGTATGTCACGTCCTACCCTTGCACTATGGGGATTACTTGATTGATCACCTCGATATTGTGTTATATGGATTGTTTCTCACAGTATCTCCTTAATATTGGACATATTTTATTAACTTTCATAATCACTCTCACATGGCTTGAAGGTGGTACATCAAAAGGCAATATCCTATTAAAGACTACCATAACTCAAGGATTTAACAACTAAGAATCCCACAAAGGAACCATTGATCCATTATGCATCTTCAAATACATTAAAAAAATGAATAATATGGTGACTAAAAGAAGGAAGGAGTCACAGACTTTTGGATATACAACCAACACATTAGCTAGAAAAGGCAAAAGTTTCCATTGGTCTACTACATACTAATGTTACATAAGCTTTTTCTCCAAAAGAAAGAAAAAGAAATAGAATCTAGAACATAGGATTGGTGAAGGTCACATGCACCTCACAATTCTTCAACCTCAAAGAGATAATGCAGTAGTGTGCAAAAAAATTTGACTTGAAGATTAGAACTATAAAGGTTAATTTGGAGAAGAATTTAGTTCTTCTTACTCCATATAATTTTAGAATAATTCTAAAGCTGCCCCAACCTAATAAAAAGCTTAGACTCATTGAATTTGATTTCCTACACTCACAAGGTGATGGAATGAACATTCTTCAAGAATACATATTTCCGTCTGCACCCATCTTGTCTAGTCTTTATTCCATATACATCTTTATTTTTGTTGAGTCGTATATAGATGTTTCTTTGTTATTTTCTAGAGTTATGGGACATGAGACAACTTTAATGGCTCCCAAGTTAGTATTGTATGCTTTGAAATTTTCTTACAAAAGACATACCCTATTTGATTAGGGGGAAGTTGTTTCCAATGAGATTTCATATCATCTGGTCAATTACCAAAAAATCTAGAATTTCTGCATGATGGCTTACCTAGTGACGAAAATAGTCTCATGAAATATATTCCACTAATTACCTTACAAGGATAATATGAACCCAAATACAAAACTAGCTCAGTTCTAGTATCTTGTCCCATGGAAAAGAAAAGTTCGATTTCATTTTTATCAAGTCCAAGATTATTTCATCTGCAAGTTCAACTATATGCTAACAGGGAAAGAACACAAGATAATTTTTTATGATGAAGTGAAGTTTCATATAGGAAAAGAGATATATGAGAAGCAAGAGGATATTACTCTCGTTAGGATATATGAGTATCAATAAAACCCCTTACTACTCCCTAAGTTTGTTCTTGATAGATTATTTTTGTTGAAGTATTTAGGCAATACTATTCTTGGTTAATTCTATTTGATAAGAAAGGAAAACACAATTTATTAGACTCCCTTTTATTGTATGAGATATTGCACTAAGACAAATTTCCTGTTTTGCATAATTTGTTTAATTGCTAAATCCATTAATTTTAATTTTAATTGAATCCATCCAAGGATTTGACCTAGAAGGAACCTTTTTTAATCACTTAGCATCCATGAGATATGCAGATTTATTCACAAATATCTCAAAAGAGAGAGGAGATAATGTTGGGTTGTGTTATATTTTTTCCACGATTAGCCCATGTAGTTAACCGGGGGGTTAGAAGGGGGGCAGAGCCCCCCCTTCGTTGTGCTGATTGCACAGCGGGGCGAGTCACAAGGGGTTTGAGGGGTGTAGGTAACCCCACTCTATGGGATCTGGGGCAGCGCCCTGGAAAATTTTGGTTTTGGACCCTATATTAGGTTGGGCATACCTACCTATGGTTTTGTGCATATTTTTCGCACATGGTTGTGGACGCGATGGTTTTCGATCCATGGTTTTGGACACAACGGTTTTCGGTCCATGGTATTAGATGCTTCAGCATGTATAAATATGTGTTGTAACATTGAAAGGAACATAATGAAAAATCAAGATGGTAATCTTGGTTTTGGGATCCAGGGGAAAATCTATGTGTATATGTGTTTTTTTTTCCTGAATTTATCTACTCCGATATTGATAAAAAAATATGGTTACAGAGAGGTAGAAGCCTCAAGAGTTCTAGCCCATGAGACGGCATGCTTACAAAAATCGCTTGAGAAGTTGACCAGAAGACCTGCATAATGACTTGCTTTGAGATTTGAAATAACTGGAAACTATAACTGAAGACCAGGACAGATTGATAAGAACCAATCAAAACATAGTACAGTGTTGTCGCTACAAGATCGAAATCTGACCCATGAATAGATTGAACCAAGACAGTGACAAAAAAAACAGGAGAAAGCCGCCCACGCATGGGAAACCGGCAAGTCGAAAATTGAAAAAGACATGATTCTGAGAGTTAAAAACATGTAATGACTATATAACCGGAAGGGATGGAGCATCTTCTTTCATCAGTTGAACAAAACCAGAAGGTGTAGACCTGTTCAGTCTTCATTCGAGGTAGGAGGCGATTCTTCAACTATGCGGCAACCGAATTGGTCTGGGTCTTCCAACTCAGAGGGTTGGCCCTATTTACTTGAAGGGCCACCACCTGCAGGAGCACTCAGACTAGCATGGATGGTCAAATCCAGTGTTGCAGAGCCACCTGGGTCTTTCCCTAAGTAGTCGCAATCTGCGAGGAATCATTATGGTATTCCATTCTCGGTTCCAAAGGAGGCTCTGAACTGACAGCCCCCGAACCCATAGTATCCTCACACAACTCTACTGTTACTGACGCAATGAAGGAGAAATTGTCGAGAGTGTAGGGGAAGCGGAAGCGAGCTGTGTGAGAATTGGAATGGTGAGAGAGCACTTCGGTGATGAACTTCCCTCATCCCCTGCCACGACCACTTTTGGTCACAGGATAACTATCAAAGCAGAAATCCGAAGCCTTAGACAAAGGGTTCAAGATTGTGGAGGAAGGCTGGCGGGAGACATGGCCTCGGGAGTTGCCTCTTCTGCAGCTCATCCTTGAGCACACCTTGGGCATTTTGAAGTATGCTGGAGGAGCAGAGCAAATAGCCATAGAGTGGACTAAGAGGGGGCATACATGATATAACACTATTCAAAGCTGATAGTGATAAACATAACCAATACTAGTCTATATCTCTTTCTACCATCAGTACTAGACCCATTGATATAAAGCTACATGACATCTGGACGGAGTAGAAAATGAACATAGGACTGTATATATATAGGAAGAGGCTAATTGGTTCATTTCGACCAGTGATCCATCATGAATGAGAATTATTATATATGTCATTATGCATTTCTTTCCTGGCCAACCAAGACAATGGGTCATAGAAGGGTTCGTCGATAGATAAGAACTGGTAATTACTTTCTCGGTCAGGAGAGCTTGAAATGCAAGGCAATGGAGGATGCAAAAATGATTATTTAAAGCATGAAAGCCCTGATAAGTATCAATGCCTTGATTCAAAGGCAGATAATACCCTGGACTATCTTGAGAGTAAGGAGCTTCAACCTTGCTGAACCAACATGAGCACAAGGGAGGAGCTAGAGTGAATAACAAGCGGGGCAACATTGCCGATAAACTTGCATACTGGCGCGAGGGAAAGAGCTGTGTTAATGAAGCATTAAAGTTGATGTTCTAAAACATTAACTCTTTCCTCACGCGATGCCGGCTAACGATGTTGATGAGCCATGCGCCCACCCTCCACGCCACCTTCGTACTGCTTGCCTAACTATACACCCACATCCGGGTATGTGTATATGTGTTATGCTCCCACATTATTTATTTTCTATGTTTTAGAATTCATATGCAGGTAATTTCTGTACAGGGTTAAAACCTAAATTTGGTATCAGAGTTGTTTTGGCTTCAAGGGGACACCTTTGTTGATGAGGGGTTTCGCTCGAGCCTGTGGTAGACCCTGTTCAGTGGGAGATCTGCGAGGTCGATTCTAGTGGTGAAGGAAGATGGTGAGCAGTGGAAAGATAGAGAATGAGAAATTTAATGGTTAGAGTTTTGAGTTGTGGAAACTCAAGATGGAGGATCTCTTGGTGGATAAAGATCAGTGGATCGTGGTAGATCTAGGTACTAAACCAATGGGAGTGTCCGATGAAGAATGGAAGAAGTTGGATCAGAAGACAAAGAGCACAATATGATTGCGCGTCTCAGGTTCAGTATTGCTGAATGTATCAAGGGAAGCTACGATGAAGGCTTTGTGGGACAAGTTAGGGATTTTGTACCAATCTAAGTCTCTGGTGAATAAACTGTTCTTGCGGAAGAAGCGATATGACCTGGGGATGAAAGATGGAGACTCGGTGATAGAGCATATGAACGCATTTAATAATGTGGTAAGTTAGTTATTATCTATTGATATTAAAATTTTAGATGAAGATAAGTGCATCAGTTTGTTGTGTTCTCTACTAGATTCATGGAATAGTCTGGTTATTGCAATAGGTAGCAATGCAACTACCTTGTAGTTTGATGAAATAGTCTCATCCTTGCTGATGAAGGAGATGAGATGGAAAAACATGGAGAGCCAGAATGGTAATGCCTTGTCTATACGAGGACGGTCCCAGAATAGAAACAAAAATAAGTCATCGAGTGGGAGATCTAAATCTAGAGGGAGATCTAAATCTTCAGGAAAACTTGTAAAGGTGGTGTGTTGGAAATGCGGAAAGGAAGGGCACTACAAAAGGGACTGTAAATCTAAAGCTCCTGATAAAGGAAAGGGACCTGATGATGCTCCTTTTGCAAAGGTGAAAACCACCTCAGATGAAGGTGGGGATGTGTACTTGGCTTCTTCAAGTACACATGTATATCACGAGGCATGGTTGATTGACTCAGGTGCATCCTTTCACTTCACTCCCCATAGAGAGTGGTTCTGTGAGTATGATAAATATGATGGTGGTGATGTATTCTTGGGCGATGAAAGGAAGGCTAGAATCATTGGTTGTGGAAAGGTAAAGTTGAAGTTGCAAGGCGGAAGGGTTAGAACACTTTCGGGTGTTCTGCATATTCCTGCATTGGCCAAAAATCCGATTTTTGTAAGCAAGCTGGATGATGCAGGTGTAAAAACAATGTTCGTGAAGGATACCTGCAAAATGGTTCGGGGAGCACTGGTATTGATGTGGGGAGTTCAGATTGAAACTTTGTACAAGCTGCAAGGTAGCGCTGCTGTTGATGGGTGCAACATCTCTATTGTTCCTGAAAGTGGAGCAAATAATATAGTGGTCTCTGCAGAGAAGACCATGCTGTGGCATCAAAGGATTAGACATATTGGAGAGAAGGGCCTTCGAATACTTCATGGTAAAGGTATGGTAGAAGGTATGAGTAATAACTCTCTGGATTTTGATTTCTGTGAAAATTGTGTATATGGGAAGCAAAATCAGGTGAGTTTCCCCTCTGGTGATAAGAGGGTGAACAATATATTAGAACTTGTGCATAGTGATGTGTTTGGACCTGTGAAGGTTCCATCACTAGGTAAATCTATGTGCTATCTATCATTTATAGATGACTTCTCAAGGAATACATGGATATATTTCCTTAAGAAGAAATCTAAAGTCCTTGACAGGTTTAGAGAATTTAAGGCTCTGGTGGAAAACCAGACATAGAACAAGATAAAGGTATTGAGGACAGATAACGATGGATAGTTTTGCAGAAAGGAATTTGAAGAATTCTGTAAGAAGTGTGGTATAGCACGACAAAAGACTACTCCATACACACCTAAGAAAAATGGAGTTGCAGAAAGAATGAACAAGACATTGATGGAAAGGGCAAGAAGCATGCTCAGTGGTGTCGGTTGGACAAGAAATTTGGATAGAGGCATGGAGACAACATGTTACCGTGTTAACAGATCACCTCATCAACGTTGGAGGATAAGACTCCAACAAAAGGTATGGACTGGTAAGAAACCTCTATTTCAGATATGAGGTATTTGGATGTGATGCATATGTACTTGTTCCAAAGGAGAAACAAACCAAGTTGGATAGTAAATCTGAAAAGTGCATCTTTATTGGGTATAAGGATGGTCTAAAGGGTTATAAGCTTTGGAACCCAATAACAAGGAAGGTTGTGTACAACCGAGATGTTGTGTTCAGAGAGGTAAAAGATGTTATTAAACATGAAGTCCAACCAAAGGAACCTGAGAAGATAGAGTTTGAGCTTAAGGAGGAAGAATCAAACTTTACAACAGAGGAGGAATTAGAAGATGAAGAGCCACAAACTCCGGGTGTGAGAAGATCGGTTCGAGAAAGAAGGCAACTAGAAAGGTATAGTCCATCTGCTTTGTGTTCAAATTTTGCTTTATCTATTACTGACGATGATCCCAGAACTGTGAAGGAAGTAGTAGATTCAGAGGATGACAAACTCTAGAAAGTGGCCATGGTTGATGAAATGGCATCTTTGCACAAAAATTAGGCTTGGGATCTGGTGGAGTTTCCGGCTGGAAGGAAACCCATTGGCAGCAAATGGGTTTTTCAAGAAGAAGACAAATGCAAAAGGAAAGGTGGAAAAATACAAAGCTTGGTTGGTAGCAAAAGGTTATTCCCAGGTCCCAAGAATTAATTTTGGTGATATTTTTTCTCCTGTTGCCAACGTAGCTTCTATTAGATTACTTTTATCTATTGCTGCTGCTTTTGATTTTGAGGTAGAACAGATGGATGCGAAAACATTTCTTCACGGGGATCTAGAAGAGGAGATCTACATGAAGAAACTAGAAGGTTTTGCAGTGAAGGGTAAGAAAGAAATGGTATGCAAGCTAAAGAAGTCTCTGTATGGGTTAAAACAATCACCAAGGATGTGGTATCAGAAATTTGATACATTTATATGGGGACTTGGCTTCACCAGAAACAAAGAAGATCATTGTGTGTATTTTAAATTAACTGATGATTATTTATCTGGTCTTGTATGTGGATGATATGTTGCTGGTTGGAAATGAAAAAGAAATTATCCAGGATTTGAAGACCCAATTGTCCTCCAAATTCGACATAAAATATCTTGGTGCTACAAACTATATTTTGGGCATGGAAATTAAAAGAGATCGGGAAAAGAGAAAGCTTTGGTTAAACCATAGGAAGTATGTCGAGACAATACTGCAGAGGTTTAATATGTAGGATAGTAAACTAGTGAAGGTTCCTATTCTTGTAGGTGTGAGGTTATCTGCTGAACAGTGTCCCAAGACACAAGAAGAGGAAGAGGACATGTCCTGTGTTCCATATGCAAGTGCAGTCGATAGCCTTATGTATGAAATGGTTTGTACTAGACCAAACATTTCACATGCAGTGGGAGTATTGAGTAGGTTTATGTAAAAACCAGGGAAGGAGCACTGGACAACAATGAAGTGGGTTTTCAGGTATTTACGTGGCACTAGTGATTATGGTTTGTGCTACCGAGGAAGACCAGGATTGGACAAAATGTTGGATATTCATGTCTTTGTTGATTTAGATTGGGTTGGAGATCTGGAGCAGAGAAGATCTACAAGTGGGTATGTGTTTAACCTATTTGGAGGTGCAGTCAATTGGATGAGTAAGAAACAATTTGTAGTGGCACAATCAACTACAGAGGCAAAATACATGGCATCCACTCATGCAAGCAAGGAAGTAGTTTGGTTGCAGAGAATGTGTTCAAGTATGGGGTTAGTATAGGGAGCTATAAGGATAGACTGTGATAGCAAAAGTGCAATTTTCTTGGCAAAAAACCCTACATATCATTCAAAGACAAAGCACATTGATGTTCAATATCACTTTGTGAGGGATATGATAGAAGACAAAAAGGTGTTGCTGGTAAAGGTCGACACTTTGAAGAATACTACAGACGCATTGATAAAATCTATGAGCTCTGAGAATTTCTCTTGGTGTAGAGAAACAATGGGTGTTGTAGGGCTAGATAAATGACTAAGCTCTCTTGTGGCCCCCTGTGGAAAGAAAACAATAGGTGGAAGAATGTTGGGTTGTGTTATATTCTTTCCACGACTAGCCCACGTAGTTAAGTGGGGGGTTAGAAGGGGGGCGGAGCCCCCACGTCATTGCGCCGATTATATGGGGGGGAAGTCATAGGGGGTTTGAGGAGTTCAGGTAACCCCATTTTGCGCCCTATAAAATTTTGGTTTTGGATGCTATATGAGGTTTGGCAGACCTACCTATGGTTTTGTGCATGTTTTTCGCACATGGTTTTGGACGCGATGGTTTTCGGTCCATGGTATTGGATGCTTTGACATGTATAAATATGTATTGTAACATTGAAAGAAAAATAATGAAAAATCAAGCTGGTAGTCCCGGTTTTGGGATCTAGGGGAACATCTCTGTGTATATGTGTTATGCTATCACATTGTTTATTTTCTGTGTTTTAGAATTTATTTGCAGGTAATTTCTGTACGGGGTTAAAACCTACAAGAATCAAATTAGAACTTTTAAAACATCTACATCAACTGATAATTTTGTAACAAAAGTAATTACAAATATAGAAGGAAGAACAAATCAAAGAGAGAAAAATCCCTTAAGCTCTTATCCCACTCAAGAACCAAAGGCTAGTCAACGTTGTTAGTTTTTGTAGCATCAAAGGTGTTCTAGTCTCGAAACTTTTTGGAGAGGCTAAAACAAAAGAGTTCTTCATAACACATAAATCATTTATGGAAATTCCACCTAGAAGTGTCTTAATTAGATTATTAACCTATTTTTAAATATTTCCTAAGTCTAAACTTAGGAAAAAGGGGTTAATTAATCAATGTTAATTGAGAAAGCTGTGAATCATCTAGAAACTACCACGAATTGGTTGGGAAATAATCTTAGCGCTTGATTAAGTTTTAATCTTGGAAGTTGGAGTCCCAATAGTTTATTATAAGAAGTTGATGGGTAGATGGAGAACACACACTTGAGATAAATTTCCTTAGGTCATTTGATTTCTCTAGAGAGAAACATCAATTTCCGAAAGAGTTCGAGCTGGATAAGAGAAGCAGAGACAAAGAGGGGTAGGGATAATGAGTCTAAAGGAAGATATTTCAGTTCTGGAGAGTACTTTGAAGAGAGGAAGAGATAGCCACAGAGAGGTTATACTAGGGTTGTGCAGAAGCCTTTAAGAGGTACTTCAATTTTGCTGGAGAGAAGTTGGTTTTTAGTTCTAGAGGCTGAGAAAGTGTTCTAGAGTGCCAAAGAGATAGTTTCCCAGCTAGCAACAGATAGGAAAACTTGTTTGGCAACTGATTCAGGAAGAGAATGGAAATGAATGTGCTATGGTGATGTAGGCATGTGCAAAGCTGATTGGACAACTAGCTATTAAGTTGTAGTTAGAGCCCAGATTGTTTGTGGGGTGAGGAAAAATTACTCACTAGATTTTTGTTGGTATTTTCTCTATAGGATTGCTAGTTTTTGGCATCCAAATTGTACTTAGATTATTTCACTGCTGCTTAATAATTAAAACCCTTAGCTACTGCACCGATTTTCCCACTTTGGATTTTTCTTGGGACTTTTG
This sequence comes from Pinus taeda, assembly GCA_000404065.3. NCBI lineage: Eukaryota > Viridiplantae > Streptophyta > Pinopsida > Pinales > Pinaceae > Pinus > Pinus taeda. The sequence goes on from APFE031357922.1 coordinate 17,677, forward strand.
TCCAAAAATAAGTGTGAGTGCTAACATATTTCTCAGTTTCCAATGCTATTATTTTCTGCAATATTTTTGTGAAGATTGCAGTGTGATTATTTTGTTGTTGTCATAGCAATAAAATGAATAATTAATTTATTAGTTAGAAGAATTAATTCTAGTTGCTACAATAGAATTTTAATGGTGAAATTTTCACATGGTATTAGAGCAAGTTTTATGAAATAGGAAAGCTCAAAAGTGGAAGAAGAAAATTCGTTGTTTAGAGGGAGCAACAAGATGAATTTTTTGGGGCCACACAGTGCCTAAGCAAGTAGAGAAAATTATTGGGCAGTTCAATTTTTCGGTGATTTCAATGGTGAAATTTTCACATGGTATCAGAGCAAGTTTTATGAAATAGGAAAGCTCAAAAGTGGAAGAAGAAAATTCGTTGTTCAGAGGGAGCAACAAGATGAATTTTTTGGGGCCACACAGTGCCTAACCAGGTAGTGAAAATTATTGGGCAAATCAATTTTTCAGTGTAGGGTTGCAGACAAATTCAACCTACCAAATTGAGTGATTACAATGGGCAGAGGGAGCAGTAGGTTAGATTTTCTCTTAGAAAATTCCATGTTTTGACACATAAGGATTTTGCAACAGTTGCTAAAGCATAATCAACGTCGGGTGGAAGAGAAAATGTACACAAAGAGGGAGGAATTTCTAGATTTTCATAGAAGGTTTCCATGTCTAGTTTTTTGGAGGAGATCCATAATTTTCCAGTTGTAGAACGTAGTGTGAATTTGTTAGAGGCAGTCGGTTCGTGTTGTTGGGGTTACAGTTCGTATGCTAGTTTTCTAGAGAAGGACATTCAGAAAGGCTAAACAAGTAGTCCCATAAACCAATTAAAGGTAGAGCAAGGAAAGCATAATAGTTCTATGCATTTTGGGAGGGAGTGCGAGTTTCAGAACAGGTAGTCAAGTAAGAAAGCAAGAGGAAGTTCTATTTATCTCCTAGTTTTAGAGTTTCGCAGATTTTGTAGCTTTTTCAGAAATGGTCATATGAGATTGCCAAATGTGGTCGTGCAAGCTACCTAGAATGCATATCTGGGTAGTAGATCAACTTCTAGTTGCCGGAGAAAAATCCCGAAGGAAGTGCAAGCTATCAAGTGTGAGTTGTAAAGAGAAGAAGGATCCTAGTAAGGGACAAGGGTTGATAGGAGATAACGGGGCACCAAATCTAGGAATAGGAGGAAGATGAGTGTAATAACCCTGGTGAAAATTGCATGTAATAAAAGTTAATAAAGGAAAAATAAGACGACGATTAAGGCACACTTATTCCAAGCTGAATGTTGGGTGAAGATATCCTAGTGGGCATCACTGGATGTGTGTTTTGGCTAAGGAAAACTGGCAAAGGCATTACAAGGAAAAAAGGCATTTTTGGCACATTTATTTATGAAAATAATGGAAATTAGGAGAAAAGTAAGGTGAAAGGTCACAGGTTGCATGTGAGGAGGAAATTGAAGGAAAATGTAACAACCCTGGTAAAATATCCATGTATAAATATATAATACCACGATTGATGGGACACTTATTCCAAGTTGAATTTTGGGTAGGACATCCTGTTGTGGGTGTTCATTTGGTTGTTTATAGCTAAGGAAATTGGCGAAGGCAATGGCTAAGACTTTGGAAAGAAAAAATGGCATTTTTGGCACATTTATTTATGAAAATAATGGAATTTAAGAGAAAAGAAAGGTGAAAGGTCACAGGTTGCATGTGAGGAGGAAATTAAAGGAAAATAATGGAAAATGAAGAAAATAGAGGCCTCATTGATAAAAAGGCTTATGAGGATCAGTGGGCAAGATTGGTCAGTGCAACCTTTTGATCATTTTAGTTTTGGAGCTCTCTCATTATTTTCTCTCTCTCTCTCACTCTTAGACACTTAGAGTTTTCTTGGAGCACTTTAGCATTGGAGAAAGAAATGAAAAGAAGGCAAGAGGAAGAAAAGATCAAGCAGGGAAAGGTAGGATCAAGTAGCTACAATAGGCTTCATTGCAAGTATTAACTTGCATGTGTATTTTCCTTGCTAGATTTGGAATTCATGGGATTGCATGTGCTTCTTTTTTACCATGGTATGGGTTTTTCTAGGTGTGATAGTATTTTCAGCCTAGCCTTGCCATTTCCTAATAAATTTGATGAGATGGGTTCTCTAATTAAGTTTATGTGGGATGGATGGATTGGATTCTAAGCTGAGTGGGGTGGATCTCCAAATTGACAATCACATGGTTTGAGTGGTCCCTGAACTGGACTCAGGATCTCGAAGCCACTGGCCTATTAACCCATGAAATGGACTGTGGGTTATGGTAAAGCCAAATTGTGTGCCTCAGTGGGCCTAGGAGTCCTTGTCGATGAATGGCGAGATATACGGTAAATCCAAGAGGTGTATTTTCTCTTCGTTGGGACTAGTGGTCTTGGGATGGGATGCATGGTAAAGCATGGAGAGTATGTCTCAGTGTAGAGCCTAGTGATCCCTGGATCAGACTCTCGATTACTGTAAAGCTAGAGAGGCTAGGAGGCACTCAAATTCCTCATGGTGTAGGCAGATAACTCTAGTGGCATCCATGTTGATTGGTGTTTTTGCTGTGTTCTATGAGTCCCACAATCATTCTTGGAATATCGCATAGGGGTGATTGGTTGAAGAGAGACTTGGCTCAGCCAATCTATCTTCGGGTGGAACATGATAGTCCTATCTCTGGTTGGTTCATTGCATTTATTAATGAGAAATTCATTCCCTTGATTTTCATGTGTAAATGTATTTATGTATATGTGGGTTTTGATGGCTGATATGTTTATGGTATTTTTGTTCCTATTTTTTTGTTATAGGTATATTTTATGACAACAAATATGTATGGCTCTCAACATGCTTTTACTTGTACATGAATGGATAATGTGTCTATGACCTAATAGATGATAGTGTAACAAATGACCTAATATATGATGGTTCATAGCAATTCTCAGATAGGTATTAGATCCCTACACTTAATTCTGTTGTTTACACCTATAGGTTATATGTTGATGATATGTTTGACAAAATTTTTGTCATGGCTAGTAGGGGTCTGGTTATGGTCTTGTTCAACTTATTTCTTTTCCATCATTGGTTCCCTGTACTTTTACTGATTCTAAGATATCACTCCATTCTTGTTAGTGACTTGGGCTTTGGGCCTAAAAAAGTGGCTTAACTCTCGAGGCCATTAGCACAGAACTAGAAACTTTGGGCTCTGGCCACTAGTAGGAAAGTCTATGAGAGCGACTTTGGGTTTTTGGTTGCTCCCTTACTCGTAGCATGAGAAGGAATGTGGCCTAAGAGATCCAGAACATCAGTGGGACCCAGGGACAGGTTGTCTGAGTGGATGGCATGTCTTCCGAGGATTCTGAAGCTAATGTTGGATGACTGTTTGTGAAGTTTCCATCGATTCCACTTCCTTAAGGTCACATAGGAGGTCAAATATGATCATAGAAGCCTCTCATCTCATGTTTACCCTAGTTATCAAGGTTACTTGGGTGGATATGGGAGGAGGGTGTTACAGAATGGTATCAAAGCATGGTTCACTCCTCAGACTAGATCGGTGGTGTGCGTTGGTCATGCATGCATGTCAGTTGCATGTGTGTCCCTTACACTTGCATTCCATGTGATCGTTACCTTTACTTGATGATTAATTATGGTTGAAGTAAGGCTGTCACGAAGAATTTCATGATTGATATTGTGGAATGCATTTGTCATGAGTATATGACTGGTTACATATTGTTATATGTCACTTACATGTTGTTGTATGTCACTTGATTACATCATTGTACGTTAGGTTGAATTCTTGAATGTTTGATTATCTGTATCAGTCTTGTAGTTTGGTTACAAGTATTGATCGCATATGCTCGACTACATGCATTCATGCGTATGTGTAGTTGATTATGCATACTTATGCATGTGGATGGTTGCATGTGGCAATGCGTATAGTGGATTAACAATTATTTTCATGCATGAGGTCATGGTTTGTGAATTTGATATGGTCATGCATTAATGACCAGACTCTAGCTAGAATGAGGTGTATATGGTTTGGTACTCATATGTTATATGTCTATATGTAGTTTTTATGCATGTATGGTGTTGGTTATAGTTATGCATGGATAGTAGGTCAAACATGCCTTGTGAAGTCATGGTATGAAATTTATATCATCATGGTGCTATTGGTATGTTATGATGCTAATGTGTTGAATGAGGTAAAGCAGGAGATGCAGATCATCAAAGTGAATTTGCAACATTGGACCTTGAGGCAATAGCATGTCGACATACAGGTTTATATGTTGGGCATGCAGGTATGTAAGTTAAGGATTGTTATATGCATTAGGGTTATATACATTAGGTTTATGTACATGTCTTTTGATGTTATGGCTACATACATGATAAATGATAGTTGATTAGAATAATCATATGCACATGAGTCAGATAGTCAAGAATGATGGTAACCTGTGGTTGTATACATTTCTATTGTTGTTTTATGTTAGATAACTTGATTATTAGGTTATATGTTGTTGATGAGCATGATATATAGATTATTGTTGTTATATGCTATTAACTTGATGATTAGGGTTATTTCATTGAGATATTGATGTTGTAATTTGGATTGGTCATATTCATGATGGTTATGTTCATTGCGTTGAAGATCTTGATGGTATATATATTGTGTTAACCTAGTTTGACCTACGAAGATGGTTATGGTTGCGATATTAAGGTATAAGCCAACATATTTGTGATAATGTTTCGTACTAATCTATATTGATTGTACATATGTGATTTTTATGCATGAATGACAAATGCTTATGAGATTATGGATTGAACATGTTAGTTAGTTACTGTTATGGATATCATGATTTATGTTTGAGTTTATATGTTGTGAAGTTGTATCATGCTAACCTAGGTTGATTTTGCAGACAAGATCACCTCCCTTGAGTTACATTAAGGTATGAGTTTTCTTAAGCCATATCTTTGGTACTTGACTGTTTGATTATGTTGTCTAGTTGATTTATTTAACATGGTATGGTTGCAAGTTGGTTGAATGTTTGATGAATTGCATAATATGAGTATGTCTTCAAATGATCTTGTTTCAAGATGATTGTAATAACACATGTGTTGAGACAATTGATATGTACTCGAATGTAGTTGCCAATTGTAGCATTATGTCTAATGACTATGAGTTGACTATGGGTTATGACATGATTGTTTGTAAAAGTTGATTTCAAATTGATAGATGTTATTGTCTCAATATTTGGAACATGTGGTTGACATGTGTGAGTAGTTGCAAGAAACATGCTTGGTATTAGCATGACAAGGTAATAGTTGATGTGTTTATATAACTAAGCTTCTATCGCAACAAGGTAAAAGGTAAAAGAAAGGATTTAGGGAATAATTCCTTGGGCTATGTTTGGAAACCATAATTCCAAATGAATGAGTGATTTACCTATATGAAATATTCTTAATCTTAATCTTGTCTGACATTATGTGGATACATGCTATATTCATGAACATGTACTTGAGAGGTATACTAGCTAGTATTTAGTTATAGGTGGACCTGTCAAGGAATTGGAGTCCCTTGAGAGATGGCATGAACGTGTTCAGTTGCAAGCAACATGTTTGGCACGAAAAGATAAGGTTATATGGTGTATTGTTATGTTTATTTAAGCACTGAAAATTATGTGTTAATCACAAGATGATGTAGGGAGTTACATGGCAAGAGAGGTTGCCATGAAATTTTGAAGAAGGCTCTAGTTGTGCTTTCCTTGGGAACCATGGGGATTGAGTCATGGTGTCTATTGTTAGTCTTTTGATTTTGGTATTTTTTGACTGTTGCCCTTGATTCACGATTTTGATTGTGCTTGGTGCATAGCTATCCCAATTTATTGTAGTTTCATGTTGTTATTGGGTTTCATGGTTTTCTTCTTAGTTGTTTCTTGGTATTGCCTTTTATTTTTTGAGTCTTGGGAATTGGTTGGAAAAGAGGAAAGTTAATGGAGCTTAGGGAGAGTTGTGTGGTACCCAACATGTAAGGTAAGACTCAGATGAAGCTCTATACAGGAGTAAGTGCGGTGGAAGATAAGTCTATGAAAATTGGTTGGATTGATTGGGTCCATTGTGGTAAATAGATGGTGGCAATACAAACATGAGAAAGGTAACCAAAAAAGGAAAAGTAAATGGAACTAAGATGTCAGATGGCTTGACTAAGTTGGGAATGATGGTTCTCAATGTTGTGTATGAAGAAAGGAAGTTCTCTTAACCTTGACCTTCATATCTAGTATTTATGTTGTGAACATGATTTCCTTATGCTAATGATTATATGCATATATGTATGTATGTACATTGTTATCCGATAGGGTCATCATGGATCATGATTGTTTTATGCTAATACTTAATAGTATATGTATGTATGTGCATATGTATCTATGTCACTTTTTGATAGGGTCATCAAGAATCGTCCTTGTGGAGGAATGATTGCTTATGCAGGTGAATGACATGAAGAGGTTCCTGGTCTTACGAGGAATCAATTGAGAAGAGTAGTCATGACAAATATATGAGGTCAGTATAATGTGGTTATGATTTTCTATTATGTGGTTATATTATGTATATGTTATGGACATGTTATACCAAGGGATACATCAGCAAAGTGAAAGTAGTGTGGTCTGCAATATGCTAGGATAAGCATGGATAAGAGAGTGGAAGCAAGGTTTCTTGGTAGAGACGGTGTGGTTTGGATGCGTGGTACTACTGTTGTGCATATGTTGTATATGTTGCATCTGTGAAGTTGTGTGCATGCAATACTATGTATATATAGTGTGTGTACATGTTGTTTATTCAATGTTATGTATAGGGCGTTAGTACAAATAGTGTTGTATGAATGTTTCATACTCAGTGTTGGGTATAGATGATGTTATGTACATGTTGGATATGAGGTGTTGTGTACATATTGTGTTGTCTGCATGTTGGATATGAAGTGCTGTGTATAGATGATGCTATGTACATGTTGAATATGTGGTGTTATGTACAAGTGGTGCATGCATGTTGTACATGTGGCACTATGTACATAGGGTGTGTGCATGCTTGTACAAGTGGTGTTATGTGCAGGTGGTGCTGTGTACATTTTGTACAAGTGGTGTTGTGTCTAGATGGTGTTGTGTACATGTCGTGCATGTGGCACTGTGTACAAATGGTGTCGCGTACATGTCGTGCATATGATACTATGTACATGTGGTATTGTGTAGACGTTGTACAATGGTGCAATGTACATGTGGCATTGTGTACAAGATGAGTAGGTGGTGCCATATACATGAGATGTTATGCATAGATTTTGCAGGTCGTTGCAGTGTACATGTGGTATCGCGTACATGTGGTACATATGGTACTGGTGTAGATGCATGTGTTGCATGGTGGTATATGATGTGTGTATTTGTGTGTGCGTGTGATGCACACTATGTGTATATGCACATGGTTGAGGAGAAGGCACTGGGTGTTTGTTTGGTGTGGCAACCGATCTGAAGTGCGTACTGAATAAAGATAAAGTTAGAAGCTATGGATTGATGGAAGGATAAGTATCAACATTTTATTTCAGTTTTATTATGCATGTGATTTATGACTATGGTATATGATGATTATATATGATCTATGATTTTGGTTTATGATGGTTACATGTGATTTGTGGTTTTGATCTATGATGGTTTTGTTTTGAGATAACTAGATGTGATATGTTTATACATGATGTTTTGATCAAATGTTTAGTTTGACTTGTTGTGACAAGAAGTGAACAGGATTGCAAGTATACCTTATTGATGAGCTACCAATAAAGTTTGATTTGAGGTAATTTCAATTTATTTTAAATCTAATGTAAGTTATGTACTTGGTACAGGGAGCATGGAAATGCCTGGTTGGGTGGTTGAAATCGACTACAATAATTAGTAGCAATAGTGAAGGAAATTGGAACAAGCAGCAGTATGCTGGCAAATCACTTGAGGAGCAGAGCCATTATGGGACATTGGTACCCAATAGTGTCAATTAATTTCCATGAGCATGCTATGACCGATATGATGGTTGTGAGGCAAGTATATACCTTGGTTGTTTGATCTTTCGATGTGAGGAAGCCTTTCTAAGTGATGGATCACCCTGTATAGGTAATGTCGGGAAAATTGGAAGGTGAGTGACTGCACAGAAGGGGTGACCAGGTTGTCTAAGGGACTGTGTAGCAGAGAATGGAAGGCTAGAGATATACTTGTTTTGGTCATGAGCATTTCTAGATGGAATCAGATGCACATTGGGAGTGCACCCTGGAACAATGAGCCGATAACTGATAACTTAGAGGACAAGTGGCATAGGATTGTAGCGTTGGATATTGGATGCAACTTTGATTGTGGCATTGGATTCTAGACTTCCTGGGAAGGAGGCAAATCCTGGTATTACTTTGAGGGTAGAGGTGTGAGCCTTTGGATTCCCTTATTATGGATGTAGGCATTGTATCTTTTGTTTGTTGGTTTTTCAAATGTGCATATGTGTATATGTTGTTATTGTAAATACTATAATGAGTTGTGTTATAAAGCTCTGATATGTGATATGGCTATCATCTGGTCATGTTGTCATGATATTTTTCTTTTGAGCAAGTCATTCATTGTAAATACTACAACAAGTTATGTTATAAATCTCTATGGGTAGTATGTTTTGTTTTCAACAGTCTTGTTGGTTATAGGTTTCATTGAACACCAAGGATGGTGTTCCCCCAAGATGAAGGATTATGTAACAATCTTGGTAAAAATTCCATGTAAAAATATATAAGACCACAATTGATGGCACAATTATTCTAATATGAATGTGGGCGGGACATCTTGGTGTGGGTGTTCATTTGGTTGTTTATGGATAAGGATTTGGAAAGGAAAAATGGAATTTTTGGCACATTTATTTATGAAAATAATTGAAATTAGGAGAAAAGGAAGGTGAAAGGTCACAGGTTGCATGCGAGGAGGAAATTGAAGGAAAATAATGGAAAATGAAGAAAATAGAGGCCTCATTGATAAAAGTGTTTCTGAGAATTAGTGGGAAAGCTTGGTCAATGTAACCTTTTGATCAGTTTAGTTTTGGAGCTCTCTCATTACTCTCTCTCTCTCTCTCTCTCTCTCTCTCTTTTAGGCACTTAGATTTTTCTTGGAGCACTTTGGCATTGGAGCAAGAAAGGAAAAGAAGGTAGGAGGAAGCAAAGATCAAGTGAGGAAAGGCAGGATCAAGTAGCTGCAACATGCTTCATTATAGGTATCGACTTGCATGTGTTTTTTCCTTGATAGATTTGGCATGCATGGGATTTCATGTGTTTATTTTCTACCATGGCATGGGTTTTTCCAGGTGTGACAGTATTTTCAGCCTAGCCTTGCCATTTCCTAATAGCTTTAATGAGATGGGTTATATCATTCAGTTTATGTGGGATGGCCGGATTAGATTCGAAGATGAGTGGGGTGGATCTCTAAATTGACAAACACATGGTCTGAGTGGTCACTGAATCAGATTGAGGATCACGAAGCCATTATCCTAGTAACCCCTGAACTGAACTGTGGGTTGTGGTAAAGCCAGATTGCATGCCTCGATGGGCCTAGGAATCCTTGTTGATGAATGGTTGGATATATGTTAAAGCCAAGAGGTAGATTTTCTCTCTGTTGGGCCTAATGGTACCTAGATGGGATGAATGATAAATCCTAGAGAGTATGTCTTAGTGTAGGGCCTAGTGATCCCTGGGTTAGGCTGTGGATTGTGGTAAAGCCAGAGAGACTAGGAGGCACTCAAATTCCTCATGGTGTAGGTGGACAACTCTAGTGGCATCCATGTTGATTGGTGTTTTTTATGTGTTCTATGAGTCCCACATTCACCGTTGGAATATGGCACGGGGGTAATTGGTTGAAGAGAGACTTGCCTCAACCAATATTTGGTTGGGTGGAATGTGGTATTTCCATCTCCGATTGGTTCATTGGATTCATTAATGAGAAATTCTTTCCCTTGATTTTCATGTGTAAATGTATTGATGTATATGTGGATTTTGATGACTAATATGTTTATGGTATTTCTGTTCCTCTTATACTGGTTATATGTATATTTTATGACAACAATTATGTATGGATTTCAACATGTTTTTACTCGTACATGAATGGATAATGTGTATATGACCAAATAGATGATAGTGCAACCAATGACATGAGGGAACAATGGTTCATAGAGATTCTCAAATAAGTATGAGATCCCTACACTTGATTTTGTTGTATACACCTGTAGGTTACATGTTGATGATATGTTTGACGAAATGCCTATCATGGCTAGTAGGGGTTTGATTATGGTCTTGTTCAACTTATTTATTTTGAATCATTGGTTCCCCATACTTTTACTGATTCTAAGCTATCAATCCATATGGGCAGAGACTTGGGCTCTGGGCCTGAAAAATTGGCTTAAATCCCGAGGTCGCTGGAATAGAACTGGAAACTTTGGTCTCTGGTCACTGGAAGGAAAGTCCATGAGAGTGGCTCTGGGCTTCTGGTTGCTCCCTTTGCTAGAGCATGAGAGAGACTATAGCCTAAGAGATCCAGAACATGAGTGGGACCCAGGGACATGCTGTCTGAGTGGCTAACATGTCTTCCAAGGGTTTTGAAGCTAATGTTCGATAACTATGTGTGATGTTTATGTCGATGCCAAATCCTTAAGGTCACATAGGAAGTCGAGTTAGATCATAGCATCCTCTCATCTCATGTTTACCCCAGTTGGCGTGGTTAGTTGGGTGGATGTGGGAGGAGGGTGTTACAGAGTGGTATCCGAGCATGGTTCACCACTCGGACTGGATGGGTAGTGTGTGTTGGTCATTCATACATGTCAGTTGCATGTGTGTCTCTTAAAATTGCATTCCATGTGCTTGTTACATGTGGTTGATGATTGATTATTGTTGAATTAAATTTGTTGGAGAGAATTTCATGATTGACTTTTTGGAATGCATTTGTCATGAATATATGGTTAGTTACATATTGTTATATGTCGCTTACATGTTGTTGTATGTCGCTTAATTACATCCTTATATTTTAGGTTGCATGTTTGTATGTTTGATTACATGTATTAGTCTTGTAGGTTGGTTACAAATATTGACCCCATACTCTCAACTACATGCATTCATTTGTGAGTGTATTTGATTATGCATCGTTTATGCATGTTGATGGTTGCATGTTGCATTGCGTACAATGGAGTAATGGTTGTTGTCATGCATAAGGTCATGGTTTGTGAAGTTTATATGGTCATGCATTAATGACTAGACTCTAGCTAGAATTAGGTGTATATGGTTTGGTACTCATATGTTATATGTCTATATGTAGTTGTTATGCATGTATGGTCTTGGTTATAGCTATGCATGAATAGTAGGTCAAACATGCCTCATGAATTCATGGTATGAAATTTAGGTCATCATGGTGTTATTGGTATGTTATGATGCTAATGTGTTGAATGAGGTAAAGCAGGAGATGCAGATAATCAAAGTGAAGTTGAAACATTAGACCTTGAGGCAAGAGCATGTCGTCATACAGGTTTATATGTTGGGCATGCAAGTAATATGTAGGTTAAGGATTTTATATGTACTAGGGTTATATACATTAGGTTTATGTACATGTCTTTTGATGTTATGGTGACATACATGATAGATGATAGTTGATTAGCATGGCCATATGCACGAGTCGGATAGTCAAGAATGATGGTAACCTGTGGTTGTATGCATTGCTATTATTGCTTTATGTTAGATAGCTTGATGATTAGTTTGTATGTTGTTGATGAGTATGATATATAGCTTATTGTTGTTATATGGTATTAACTTGATGATTAAGGCTATTTCATTGAGATCTTGATGTTGTAATTTGGATTGGTCATATGCGTAATGGTTATATTCATTGCATTGAAGATCTTGATGGTACATGCATTGTGTTAACCTAGTTTGACCTATGCAGATGGTTATGGATGCGATATTCAGGTATGAGACTACATATTTTTGATATGGTGTTGTACTAATATAGACTGATCGTACATATGTGATTATTATGCATGAACGACAAATGATTATGAGGTTATGATGTGAACATGTTAGTTAGTTACTGTTATCGATATAATGATTTATGTTTGAGTTTATATGTTGTGAAGTTGTATTGTGCTAACCTGGATTGACAACACAGACAAGATGGCCTCCCTTAAGATACATTAAGGTATGAGTTTTCTTAAGTCGTATATTTGGTACTTGACAAAGTGATTATGTTGTCTAGTTTATTTATTTAACATGGTATGGTTGCAATTTGGTTGAATTTTTGATGAATTGAATAATATGAGTATGTGTTCAAATGATCTTGTTTCAAGATGATTGTACTAACACATATGTGTTGAGATAGTTGAAATGTACATGAATGTAGTTGAGAATTGTAGCATTATGTCTAATGACTATGAGTTGACTCTAGGTTATGACATGATTGTTTGTAAAAGTTGATTTCAAATTGATAGATGTTATTGTCTTGATATTTGGAACATGTGCTTGACATGTGTGACAAGTTGCAGGAAACATGCTTGGTATTAGCGTGACAAGGTAATAGTTGACGTGTTTATATAAATAAGCCTCGATTGCAACAAGGTAAAAAGGTAAAAGAAAGGAATTGGGGAAGAATTCCTTGGGCTATGTTTGGAAACCCTGATTCCAAACGAATGAGTGCTTTACCTACAGGAAATATTCTTAACCTTAATCTTGTCAGACATTATGTGGATACATGCTATATTCATGAACATGTACTTGACAGGTATATTATCTAGTCTTTAGTTACAGGTGGATCTGTCGGGGAATTGGAGTCCCTTGAGAGATGGCATGGACGTGTTTAGTTGCAAGAAATGTTCTTGGCACAACAAGATAAGGTATCTGATGTATTGTTATGTTTATTTATGCACTGACACACAACAAAATAAGGTATCTGGTGTATTTTTATGTTTATTTATGCGTTGACATTTATGTGTTAATAACAACATTATGTAGGGAGTTGCACGGAAAGAGAGGTTGGCATGAAATTTTGAAGAATGATCTGGTTTAGATTTCCTTGGGAACCAGGGGATTGATTCATGGTGTATGTTGTTAGTTTTGTTCTTTTGGTATTTTGTGATTGTTTCCCTTGATTCATGATTTTGATTGTGTCTCGGGCATAGCTATGCCACTTTATTGCGGTGTCGTGTTGTTATTAGTTTTCATGGTTTTCTTTTTGGTTGTTTCTTGGTATTGCCTTTTAGTGTTTTGAGTCTTGGGAATTGGTTGGGAAAGAGGAAAGTTAATGGAGCTTGGGGAGAGCTATGTGGTATCCAACAGGTAGGGTAAGACTCTGATGAAGCTTTGTGCATTAGTAAGCAGCAGAAGGTGAGACTATGACAGTTGGTTGGACTGGTTGGGTCCATTGTGGTAAACAGAAGGTGGCAATACACACATGAGAAAGGTAACCAAAAAAGGTAAAGTAAATGGACCTAAGATGTGAGATGGTTTGATTAAGTTGGGAATGATCATTCTCAATGTTGTGCATGAATAAAGGAATTTCTCTTAACTTTAACCTTGATATCTAGTATTTATGTTGTGATCATGATTGCCTTATGATAATGATTATATGTATATACATATGTATATACATTGTTATTCGGAAGGGTCATCATGGATCATGATTGTTTTATGCTAATGTTTATGCATATGTATGTATGTGTCTATGTATCTATGTCATTATCTGATAGGGTCATCAGGAATCATCCTTGTGGAGGAATGATTGCTTACATAAGCAGATGGAATGAAGCGGTTCCTTGTCTTACGAGGAATCAATTGAGAAGATTAGTCATGAAAAATATATGAGGTCAGTATCATGTGGTTATGAGTTGAAATTATGTGATTAAATTATTTCTATGTTATGGACATGCTATACCAAGGGATAAATCAACAACGTGAAAGCAGTGTGGTCTGTGATATTCTAGGATAAGCATGAGTAAGAAATTGGAAGTAAGGTTTCCTGGTAGAGACAATGTGGTTTGGATGTGTGGTACTACTATTGTGCATATGTTGTATATGTTGTACATGTTGCATTTGTAAAGTTGTGTGCATGCAATACTATGTATATATAGTGTGTGTACATGTTGTTTATGCAATGTTATGTATAGGGTTTTAGTACAAATAATGTTGTATGAATGTTGCATACTCATTGTTGGCTATAGATAATGCTATGTAAATGTTGGATATGCGGTGTTGTGTACATATTATGTTGTGTGCATGTTGGATATGCAGTTCTGTGTACAAATGATGTTATGTACATGTTGGAAAGGCAGTGTTATGTATAAGTGGTGTTGCATGCATGTTGTACATGTGGCACTATGTAGATAGGGTGTTGTGTGCATGTGGTGCTGTGTACATGTTTTACAAGTGGCATTGTGTGTAGACAATGTTGTGTACATGTCGTGCATGTGGCGCTGTGTACATATGGTGACACGTAAATGTCGCGTGTGTGTGGTATTGTGTACATGTGGTATTGTGTACACAATATATAGTGATGTGGCGTACATGTGGTGTTGTGTACACATTGAGCAGGTGGTGTCATGTACATGTGATGTTTTGCATAGGTTGTGGAGGTGGTTGCAGTGTACAAGTGGTCTTGTGTACATGTGGTACATATGGTACTAGTGTAGAAGCATGAATTGCATGGTGTTGTATGACATGTGTAGTTGTGTGTGTGTGTGTGTGTGTGTGTGTGTGATGCACACTATGCGTATGTGCACATGGTTGAGGAGAAGGCACTAGGTGTTTGTCTGGTGTGGCAACTAATTTGAAGTTCAGACAGAATACACACAAAGGTAGAAGCTAAGGATTGATGGAAGGATAAGTATCAACATTTTATTTTAGTTTTATTATGCATGCAATTTATGACTATGGTATATGATGATTATATATGATTTATGATTATGGTTTATGGTGGTTACATGTGATTTGTGATTTTGATCTATGATGGTTGTGTTTTGAGACAACCAGATGTGATATGTTTATAAATGATGTTTTGATCAAATGGTTAGTTTGACTTTTTGTGACACGAAGCAAACATGATTGCAAGTATACCTTATTGATGAGCTACTAATAAGGTATGATTTGAGGTTATTTTAATTTATTTTAAATCTAATGGAAGTTATGTACTTGGTACAAGGAGCACGGAAATGCCTAGTTGGGTGGTTGAAATCGACTATAAGAATTAGTAGCAATAGTGAAAGAAATTGGAACAGGCAATAATATGTTGGTAAAGCACTTCATGAGCTGGGCCATTGTGGGACATGGTACCCAATTATGTCCACTGATTTGCATGAGTATGCTATGAATGGTATGATGGTTGTGAGGTAGGTATATGCCTTGGTTGTTTGATCTTCTAATGCGAGGAAGCCTTGCGAAGGGATGGATCGCCAAGATACGGGATGGTGGGGAACTTGGAAGGTGAGTGACTGTATGGAAGGGGTGACTGGATTTCCTGAGGGATTGTGTAGTAGGGAAGGGAAGGCCAATGGTATATTTTTTTGGTCATGAGCATTTGTAGATGGAATCAAATTCACATTGGGAGTGAAAGCTGGAACTGTTGGCATTATGACATAGGTGTTGTCCTTGATGGAAACTCACTCAGATGACAGATCACGGTTCAGTAGGTTAACAACACAAAGTTCATATCGAATGAAGAAAGAGAGGTATACACAGGTTCACCGTTGGCCAAGCCACGTATACACGCGAGTTCACTATATACAAGTCACGTATACATACACATGCACTTTCATAGAATGAAAAGCATGTATATCTTGGAAAAATAAGTTTTGGTCCATGGTATTGGTCCAAGGTATCTGGTTCAAGGTTTTGACCCCAGGTATTGGGTCCAAGGTATTGGTCCTAAGTAGTTTTGGTCCATGCTATTGAGTAAGGCCTAAGAGTATAAAAGGAGGGGAAGATCATTAGGCCAAGGCACTCAAGTATTGAATATCTGATGAAGAGCAAGATCTAGTGTACATGTTATTGGGTTATGGTGCATAGCTGGATCTGAACCAAGAATGAAACTTAGTGCTTGATGAAGGATAATATCTAATGATGGGTGAAGATCTTAAGGCTTGAAGTGAAGTATCGTTATGTGGTTTGATCATTTATCTGAATAACTGGTGCATATTGTAGTCTGTAAATATGATGATCTGGGTATAACTGAAGTCTGGAATTGTTGTAATGTTTAAATCATCATTTACAGATTTGTACATAGGTTCTCTTTAGAAAAGGCACGTATACATGCTTGTTCTTCATATCAAAACAACGTATACATCTTAAATTTGATTTATAGATCTGTACGTAGGTTCACATTTATAAAAGAGTGTATGCACGTAGGTTCGACAGATGGAAGTAGTGTATACCTTATAAAATATGTTTTAGCTGATTCTATTTGTTGTTGTAGTGTTCTAGTTTCTGGTTACTATATTATGGTTACAACATTTTGAAAGATCAGATTAAAGGGTTGTCAAAGTGATTGATTGATTCAGTTGCAATTGGTGCAAAGAAGATTGGTTGATGTAGATATATTTGATGATTGAATGATGTTACTGATGGATCCAATATGAAAGTTTATGAAATGTGGTCCCTGGAAGAAAAGAGAAGGTTATAGCCTTCTGTAGGCCGGAACCTATGTACTAGTAAACATATTAGCTAGTACAAGAACTAGGGGGTAGTAGCTCCCTTCTAGAAGAAGCTGGAGAACAAGATAAGGTTGTAGCCTTCTACAGATAGAAGCCTGCGTACTGGTATAAGTCTGCACCAATACAAAAATTGTAAAAAGAAGTTTCTTATTATTAAAAGAAGATAGAGACCATTATAGCAGGTGGTTTTCAGCCACATTGTGTTTCCACCTTATATCTTGTGTTCATGTGTGTGATAGTCTGTTATATTTTTACTGTACTTGGTTACTATTTATGTGGTTCTGATGCATTGATTATAGATCAACATATGACGAATTAACTGAATCATAAGTTTGCAAGATATACGCTAGTTGCCTTAAACACATTTGCATATACACGTGAGTTCCATTAACTGAAGTAGCATATATGAATCTGATTATGGAAATGAAAAATTGTTTGACTTACTAATATTGATTCACCCCCCCTCTCAGTATTATTTCCAACAACTGGTATCAGAGCAGGTCCTTTAGAAGAAGCTTGATCGCTTGAAGGAAGATCCATCATCATGAGTGATCAAGAAAGAGAGGGATCCATCAGACCACCAATATTTGATGGAAGTAACTTTGTTTATTGGAAGGTAAGAACCACATCCTATCTTCATTATCTTGGAACAAATGTCTAGGAAATCGTGGAAGGAGGATATACATTTCCATCAACAATTCCTACAGATGCGACAGGTAGAAAGAAATATAAAACCAATGCCAAAGTTATCAATACATTATTGGGAAGTCTATCACAATCAAAATTTGTCAAAGTTATGTAGCTTAAATCTACCAAAGCAATATGGAACAAAATCGTTCTAAGCTATGAAGGAGACTCTCAGGTAAAACGTGCAAAACTGCAAACTCTCAGAATTCAATATGACACTCTCAAAATGCACAATGATGAAAGTATAGCTAGTTACTTCTTACATATAGATGAGATTGTTAATTGCATGAAGAATTTGGGTGAAGAAATAAAAGAAGTTACTTTAGTTGAAAATGTTTTAAGATCCTTGTCCGCTAAGTTTGAATCAAAAGTATCTGCCATAGAAGAAAAGTAGGATCTTCAGAGTATTACTATGACACAGCTGCACAGAATCTTAACTGATTTTGAGATGAGAAAAGGAGGTCCATCAGATATGAGAGAAGTCACATTTAAATCTTCAGGAAAAGAAGAACTCAATAAATCAGGACATATTTTAGAAGGAGAAGAAGAAGCAAACTTTGTCAAGAACCTTCAATAGGGTTCTTGAAGATTCAAAGGTAAACTACCTTTCAAATGTTTTACTTGTGGAAGAGTCAGTCATCATGCTGCCAAATTTCCTCATAAATATAAGTTTGCTAAAGGTAAGGAATCTGCAAAATGGAATAGAAAACAAAGTGTAAGTAAGAAGAGCTACTATATGCATGAAGATAGAGATGTTTTATCAATTAGTGATGAAGATGAAAATAGTAATGACTATAGACTTCTGATGGCTTTTGAAGATGATGATTTCTTGGATGCTTTAGATGAAGATGACCTTTATGAAGAAGTCTCTAAACTCAAAATCTATTTAGAAGAAAATAATATGATTATAGATACTTTGACATTCCAACTTGTTGAAAGAGAAAAACAACAATGAAAAACTAGAATGTGAAATTGTGGGTCTAAGAAAGGATATTGAGAAAACAAAAGCTCTCAATCTTAGATTTTTTAAAGGATCAGAAACCTTAAATGAAATTATCAAAGTGCAGCATTATCCTTTGATAAAGACAGGTCTTGGATATACTAAAGAAGCATCTCAAGCAAAAAAGTTGTCAACCTCCACTAAAAGCTATCTTGATGCAACAAAGAGCAGTGAACAGTTTGACAATATTAAACAAAGGCATAAAGCAAATCGCCAGGTAAATCAGGCTCAATTTACTTCAAGGATGAATAGAAGCTACAACCAACCTCAGGTAAATCATACTCAATCTGCTTCAAGAATGAATATCAATAGAAACTACAATCACTAGGTCAGTAGATTCAATAATCACAGGAACTTCTTTAATGGCCAATGTTTTTCATGTCATAACTTTCAACACAAAGCTACTCAATGTGTTTCTTACAAGACCATCATGAATAGAGAAGAACGAAATCAAAGGAATGTGACAAGGATCATGAAAATGTCCTACAATAACTTTTCTCTTCTTGAAAATGAAATAGAATGCTCTATTTGCAACAACTTCGGTCATGAAGAATCTAAATGCAAGAGTAAATTTCGGCAAACATCTCAGAAGGAGAAAACCTCATTAAGTCCCAAAATATGGAAAAAGAAAGAACTGCAAACAGAAATATGTGGTATATCCTTGTATGCAGAAGGACGAGAAAATCAGTGGTACATTGATAGTGGATGCTCAAAACACATGACAGATGACAAAGAAAAACTCAATTCATATAATGCCTTAGAAAAGGAAAATAAGGTCTCATTTGGAAATGCCACTCCTGTTGTCATAAATGGTAAAGGCTCTATTCTCTTAAAGAAAAAGTTAAAGCTGGGAATGTTATGTATGTTAATGGTCTAAAGCATAGCTTGTTGAGTGTCAGTCAAATGTGTGATCAAGGAAATGTAGTATTTCGATCAAATGGATGTGTTGTTCGTGAGCTTGATATAGGAGAAATCATGATCAAAGGTATAAGAACTCCAAACAAATTATACATACTCAAGGGAGGACAACAACAGTGCTATCTAAGAAAAAATGATGAACATTGGCTATGGCACAAAAGATTGGGGCATCTAAGCTTCTCTCAAATAAGAAAAGCATGCAGATTCTAGGCTGTTCGTGATGTTCCTGATATCAACATTCTAGAAAATACAATATGAAAATCATTTCAATTTGGTAAGAAAACCAGAGCACAGTTCCCTGAAAAGGAAGGATCAGCTAGTAAGCCTCTTGAACTTGTTCATACTGATTTATGTGGACCATCAAGGAAAAAGTCACCTCGTGGAGAAGAATACTTTATATTGTTCACTGATGATTTTTCCAGAATGTGTTGGATAGGACTTATAAAGCATAAAGATGAAGCATTTGAAAAGTTCAAAGCCTTCAAAGCTTTGGTTGAAAATGAATCAGATCGCAAAATCAAATGCCTTAGATTTGATCGAGGAAGGGAATTTACCTTGGATGAATTCTTTGACTTTTGTGAAGAACATGGAATAAAAGGGCAATTCTCCACCACAAGGACTCCTCAACAAAATGGAGTGGTAGAAAAGATGAACAAAAATATTTAACAAATGGTTCGTGCTATGCTAGATGAGTTTGGAACCCTTGCAACCTTCTGGGGGAAGCTGCATTCGCTGCCGTCACTATTCTCAACCAAGCAAATGTTCAGGTAAACAACACTCAAACTCCACATGAACTTTGCTATGATAAGACCCCTACTGTAAAATACTTCAAAGTTTTTGGAACCAAATGTTACATCAAAGAACTGATGAAAAAGTTGGTAAGTTTGAACCCAGAGTAGATGAAGGTATTCTCCTTGGTTACTCTTCCTGAAGTAAAGGATATAAATGTTATAATAAAAGACTTGGGAAAATTAATGAAAGTATTGATGTTGTGGTTGATGAAGCATGCAAAAATCCAAAACAAATAAAAACTGAAGATTATGAAAAAGATGAGGATTATCCTCCCACATCAAATTAGACTAATTCTGAAGAAGAAACCAATGAAGCACTAGAAAAAGAGATAACAGTAGAAGAAAAGACTTCGTCCAGGTATGTTCAGAAAAATCATCTAGAGACTTAAATTTTGGGATAGAAAGAGGCAGGTGTGTAGACAAGAAGAACTATTACAGAACCTTCAAGCTATCTAGCATTGCTATCCTCCACCAAACCTCAAAATATAAATGAAGCATGCAAAGATGAATGTTGGGTCAAGGCCATGAATGAAGAACTTGAGCAAATTGAAAAGAATAATACTTGGGAAGTATACCAAATGGATGTAAAATCTGCCTTTCTTAATGGAGACTTGGAAGAAAAAGTCTATATTGAGCAACCAGACAGATTCATTCTTGGAAACGATGCAAAACTTGTATGCAGACTCAGAAAGGCTCTCTATGGTCTAAAACAAGCTCCAAGGGCCTGGTATTACCGTCTTGACAAATATCTCCATCAACAAGGTTTCTCAAAGGGATCAGATGATAGCAATCTATATACAAAGATTGATAATAATAAATTGCTAATACTTGTTGTGTATGTTGATGATATCATTTTTGGTAGCAATGAAGAAGCCATGAGTCGGAATTTTGCTTCGATAGTGCAGCAAGAATTTGAAATGTCCCTACTTGGTGAGCTTACATATTTTCTTGGTCTACAAGTTCAACAAAATAAAGATGGTATTTTTCTGTCATAGACCAAATATCTCAAATAGATCTTGAAAGAATACGGCATAGAAGATTCTAAACCAGTATGTACCCCAATGGTAACAGGATGCAGTCTCAGATCAAATGATGAATCAACAGCAGTACATAGGCCAACTTACAGATCTATGATTGGCAGTCTGCTTTATCTAACAGGTACCTGACCAGACATCATGCATGCAGTAGGAATAGTTGGAAAATTCCAAGCAAATCCAAAGGAATCACACCTTCAGGCAGTTAAAAGGATTTTCAAATATCTTCAAGGAACACAAAATTTTGGTTTATGGTATCCAAGAGATACAGATCTTACACTTGATGCATATATAGATGCAGATTGGGAAAGTAGCGTTGATGACAGAAAAAACACTAGTGGTGGTGCATTCTATATGGGTTCTAGATTAGTGTCTTGGTTCGGCAAGAAACAAAGTTCAATTGCATTATCTATAGCTGAAGCAAAATATGTGGCTGCTGCATCTTGCTACACACAACTTCTTTGGATGATGCAAACATTGCAAGACATTCAGATCACATGTACTCCACCCATCTCCATTCTATGTGATAATACAAGTGCCATCAGTATTTCAAAGAATCCAATCATGCATTCCAAGACCAAGCACATACCCATCAAATATCATTTTCTACGTGAACAAGTGCTTGAACAAAAGGTCAAATTAGAGTATGTTCTCTCCAAAGAACAGGTTTATGATATATTCACCAAACCACTGCCTAAAGAGACATTTGAATATCTCAGACAGAAGATGGGAGTAGTTTATGTATCATCCTGCTATTAAATCCTATCTGTTTAAGAGAAAGGTGGTTATACGCGAGTTTCATGAAGTATAGTCACGTACATATGTCGGTTTCTATGGATACAGTCGCGTATATGTTGGTTTGAAGAAAAGAAGTGGGCCAGACTCTGGAAGAAAGGGGTCAGATATGGTTCAATGAATTATCTACACTGCTTGATGATGGTTACAGTCTGTGGATGACATGTGGAAATATGTTGTCTCTCATAAGTTCTTGATAACTTGATGTATATCTAATTGATAATGATGCCTTCATAACTCTTCTATTATATGAAATGATCATATCTAACAATGATCATCTGGCACAAGTTCAGGGGGAACATATGCTTCTAATAATGCATTGTGGGCATTATCGTAGAATATCTTGGTACAGATTCACACAATTCATTTTGATTCAAGTGGAACAGGTTCAGGGGGAGAACATGGTTGCTGGTCTAGATGTTGATTGATAGATGCTGCTAATGATAGTTGTTGATGACTATCATGGTCTTGTTTAAGATATTTGTTCTATGTTATATATGTCATATATATTTTTTAATGAAAAGGTCATGAACGACCTAATTTGTTACCCCACTATGCATGGGATGGATGATGTAATGTTTCTTGTTTTGACATGTATAAACAATTGCTATATCCCCACTTGGTTGGGAAATGGATGTATGTATGAGTCATTGGTGATAGGAAGGTCATTTATGATTTATGTATAGAGTCATGTTCTTCTTTTAGAACATCTTTTTGCAGACCTTGCTTATATTCAGGGGGAGCATGGACTAGATCATGGAGCTCAATCAACACTCTTCAGCATATTAGAGAACTAAACATGTACTTAGAGGGAGCATAACCCTTTTCCCTTGATGACAAAGGGGGAGAGTGACTTGGGGTTGCCATCAAGTCCAAAGGGGGAGATTTTTGGCATTATGACACAGGTGTTGTCCTTGATGGTAACTCACTTAGATAAAATATCATAGTTCAGTAGGTTAATAGCACAAAGTTCATATTAGAATGAAGAAAGAGAGGTATACACAGGTTCACCATTGGCCAAGCCACATATACATGTGGGTTCACTATATACAAGTCGTGTATATGTACACACGCACTTTCGCAGAATGAAAGGCGTGTTTATCTTGGAAAACTAATTTTTTGTCAAAGGTATTTGGTCCTTGGTATTTTGATCCATGGTATTGGTCCAAGGTATCTGGTCCGAGGTATTGACCCCAAGTATTGGGTTCAAGGTATTGGTCCATGGTATTGATTAAGGCCTAAGACTATAAAAGGAGGGGAAGATCATTAGGCTAAGGCACTCAAGTATTGAATATCTGATGAAGAGAAAGATCTGGTGCACAAGTTATTGGGTTATGGTGCATAGATGGATCTAAACCAAGGATGAAACTTAGCGCTTAATGAAGGATAAGATCTAACGATGGGTCAAGATCTTAAGGCTTGAAGTGAAGTGTCATTATGTGGTTTGATCATTTATCTGAATAACTAGCGCATGTTGTAGTCTGTAAATATGATGATCTGGGTATAACTGAAGTCTAGAATTGTTGTAAAGTTTAAATAATCATTTACAGATTTGTATGCAGGTTCACTTTAGAAAAGGCACATATACACACTTGTTTTGCATATCAAAACATCGTATACATCTTAAATTTGATTTGCAGATCTGTACGCAGGTTTGCCTTCATAAAAGAGAATAGCACACAGGTTCGACACATGGAAGTAGCATATACCTTATAAAATATGTTTTAGCTGCTTCTATTTGCTGTTGCAGTGTTTTGCGTTCTAGTTACTATATTATGGTTACAACATTATGAAAGATCAGATTAAAGGGTTGTCAAAGTGATTGATTGATTCAGTTGTGATTGGTGCAAAGAAGATTGGTTGATGTAGATATATTTGATGATTGAATGATGTTATTGATGGATCCAGTCTGAAAATTTATGAAACGTGGTCCCTGGAAGAAAAGAGAAGGTTGTAGCCTTCTGTAGGCCAGCACCTACGTACTAGTAAACATATCAGCTAGCATAGGAGCTAGGGGGTAGTAGCTCCCTTCCAGAAGAAGATGGAGAATGAGAGAAGGTTGTAGCCTTCTGCAGGTAGAAGCTTGCATACTGGTATAAGTCTGTATCCGTACAAAAATTGTAAAAAGAAGTTTCTTATTATTAAAAGAAGATAAATATGATTGTAGTAGGTGGTTTTCACCCCACATTGGGTTTCCACCTTATATCTTGTGTTCATGTGTGTGATTATCTGTTCTATTTTTACTATACTTGGTTACTATTTATGTGGTTCTGATGCACTGATTAAAGATCAACATATTATGAATTAATTGAATCATAAGTTTGCAGGATATACAGTAGTTTCCTTAAACATAGTTGTGTATACACACGAGTTCCATTAATTGAAGTAAGGTATATGAATCTGATTATGGAAATGAAAAATTGTTTGACTTTCTAATATTAATTCACCCCCCCCTAGTATTATTTCCAATAGGAATGATGAGCCAGTAATTGATCACCGAGAGGAGAAGTGGCTCAATATTGTAGCGCTAGAAATTAGATGCATCTTTGCTTGTGGCAGTGGATTTTGGACTTCCTGGGAAGGAGGAGAATCCTAGTATTAATTTGAGGGTTGAGGTGTGAGCCTCTGGATTCCGTTGTTGTGGATGAAAGCATCATATATTTTATTTGTTGGCTTAGAAAATGTGCATATGTGCATATGTGGTTATTGTAAATACCATAATGAGATGTGTTATAAAGCTCCAATATGCAGTATGGTTGTTATCTGGTCATGTTGTCAAGATGTTTTGCTTTTGAGCAGGTCATTAATTGTAAATATTGGAATGCGCTGTGTTATAAAGCTCCATGGGCAATATGTTTTTTTTTTCAATAGTCTTGTTGGTTATAGGTGTCATTAAACACTAAGGATAGTGTTCCGCCAAGGTGGAGGGATTTGTAATAGCCCCAATAAAAAATTCATGTAAAAAAATATAAGACCATGGTTGATGGGATACTTATTCCAAGAATAATGTTGGGCAAGACATCGTCGTGTGGGTGTTCATTTTGTTGTTTACATCTAAGGAAATTGGAAAAGGAAATGGATAACACATTGGGAAGGCAAAATGACATTTTTGGCACGTTTATTTATGAAAATAATGGAAATTAGGAGAAAAGGAAGGTGAAAGGTCACATGTTGCATGTGAGGAGGAAATTGAAGGAAAATAATGGAAAATGAAGAAAATAGAGGCCTCATTGATAAAAAGGCTTCTAAGGATTAGTGGGTAAGCTTGGCCAGTATAACCTTTTGATCAGTTTAGTTTTGGAGCTCTCTCATTATTCTCTCTCTCTCTCTCTCTCTCTCTCTCTCTCACTCTTGGACACTTAGAGTTTTCTTGCAGCACTTTGGCATTAGAGCAAGAAAGGAAAAGAAGGCAAGAGGAAGCAAATATCAAGCAGGAAAAGGTAGGATCAAGAAGCTACAACATGTTTCATTGGATGTATCAACTTGTATGTGTATTTTCCTTGCTATATTTGGCATGCAGGGGATTGCATGTGTTTATTTTCTACCATCGTATGAGTTTTTCCAGGTGTGACATTATTTTCAGCTTAGCCTTGCCATTTCCTGATAGCTTTGATGAGATGCGTTCTCTCATTCGGTTTATGTGGGATGACCATATTGGAATCGAAGCTGAGTGGGGTGGATCTCCAAATTGAAAAACACATTTTCTAATTGGTCCTTGAACCAGACTGGGGATCATGAAGTGACTGGCCTAGTAACCCTTGAACTAAACTATGGGTTGTGGTAAATCCAGATTGTGTGCCTTGGTGGGCCTAGAAATCCTTTCCGGTGAATGGCGAGATATAGAATAAAGCCAAGAGGTGGATTTTATCTTCGTTGGGCCTAGTGGTCCCGGAACAGGATGCATGGTAAAGGATAGAGAGTATTTCTCAGTGTAGGGCCTAATGATCGCTAGATCAAAGTGTGGATTTTGGTAAAGCCTGAGAGATTAGGAGACACTTAAATTCCTCACGGTGTAAGCAGATAAATCTCGTGGCATCCATATTGATTGGTGTTTTTTATTTGTTATATGAGTCCCACGTTCATGCTTGGAATATGGCACGGGGATGATTGACTGAAGAGAGACTTGGCTCAGCCAATCTATGGTTGGGTAGAACATGGTAGTTCCATATTTGGTTGGTTCATTGCATTCATTAATGAGAAATTAATTCCCTTGATTTTCATGTGTAAATGTATTGATGCTTATGTGGATTTTTGATGGTTAATATATTTATGGTATTTTTGTTCCTATTATGATGGTTATATGTACATTTTATGAGAACAACTATGTATCGATTTCAACATGTTTTTACTTGTACATGAATGGATAATGTGTCTATGACCTAATAGATGATAGTGCAACAAATGGAATGAGGGAAAAATGGTTCATAGCAATTATCTGATAAGTATGAGATCCCTACACTTAATTATGTTGTTTACACCTATAGGTTACATGTTGATGATAGGTTTGACGAAATGCCTATCATGGCTAGTAGGGAGCTGGTTATGGTCTTGTTCAACTTATTTCTTTTGCATCATTGGTTCCATTTAATTTTATTGATTCTAAGATATCACTCCATTCTAGGTAGTGACTTGGGCTTTGGGCCTGAAAAGTGGCATAAATCCCGAGGTCACTGGCACATAACTTACAACCTTGGTCTCTGGTCATTGGCAAGAAAGCCTATGAGATCAAATTTGGGTTTTTGGTCACTCCATTGCCCATAGCATGATAGCGACTATGGGCTAAGAGATCTAGAACATTAGTGGGATCCAGGGAGAGGCTATCTAAGTGGCTAACATTTCTTCCAAGGATTATGAAGCTGATGCTAGATGACTGTGTGTGATACTTCCATCGATTCCACTTCCTTAAGGTCACATAGGAGGTCAAATTTGATCATAATAACATCTCGTCTCATGTTTACCCCGGTTGGCATGATTACTTCGGTGGATTTGGGAGGAGGGTGTTACAGAAAATAATGGAAAATGAAGAAATTTGAGGCCTCATTCATAAAAATGGTTTTGAGGATCAATTAGTAACCTTTTGTCAGTTCAAGTTTGGAGCTCTCTCATTATTCTCTCTCTCACTCTTGGTCACTTAGAGTTTTCTTGGAGCACTCTAGCTTTGGAGTGAGAAAGGACAGGTAAGCAAAGGGAAAGGAAGGAAAGCAAGAATCGAGGAAGGAAAAGCAGGATCATGCAACTTTAGCAGGAATACTTGTAGGTAACCTTTTTCATCTGTGATTTCCTAGCTGGTTTGAACATGCATGGATTTGAATATTGGTTTATCTTTCTCTTGCTATTGGTGATATGATTTTGCCGGGTTATGACAATGGTTTTTAGCTTAGCCTTGCCTTTTTCCTGATGCCATGGTATGTTGGGATGTTTATCTCAGTTTTGAGCTTTGGTTTTCCAAATGGATTTTGGAATTGAGGGCAGAGGTGGTCTCAAGTTTCATTTGCAAAGGCCTAGGAATCCCTTGACTGGTTTTGGTGGGATACATGGTAAATCCTGAGAGAGAAGTCCCGGTTTAGGGCCTAGTGATTTGGGTTTCGATTGCAGTAAAGATTGAGAGACAAGGAGACAGAAAATTCCTCAAGGATAGTGATGGATTCTAGATGGCATTCCAAGTTTAGTTTGTTTGTGATTGGAGCACTAAGTTTGGTGTGATCACAGTTTCGTGAGGGTGGAGACCCTTTACCCTCTAGATTCCCTTGCTTGTTCTTGGATTGGTTTTTCTATGAGATCCCACATTCATGCTTGGAATATGGCATGAGGGTGACTGGATGAAAGAGAGATTTTGTTCAACCATGTCTATGGTCAGGTGGTATGTGGAAGTCCCGAACTTGGTTGAATTTTCCTATGATTAATAAATGCTAAGTTCTCTTACTTTTGTGTTGGTTTATATATGGATTTAATGGCTATAATATATCTAATATTTAATTGGTTTTATGATGGTTATAAGCATGGTTAAATGACTAGTTCATGTCATGGTTATTTCATGTATTTACTTGTAATTGTTAAATGGATGGATGCAAGACCTAATTAATGTTATAACACATCAATGGAGAAGGAGGTGATCCTTTTGATTATGTTTCATAAGTTCTTTCAGTCATTTATGCTTTGTTTTGTACCCTAGACCTGTAGGTTTCATTGATGCCAAGTGTTTGACAGAAAGTTAGCCCCAAGTGGGATGCTCAGGTCTAGTTGTGAGGTTGATTTTTTATTTGTTTATATTGTCATCATGTCTTTGATGGATTCTGAAGGTTATAACAAGTTCTGGGAAGAGGCTGGGATTCTGGGCTAGAAAAGTGGCTCAAATCTTGGGGATGTTGACACAGGTATGTTGGGAAAGGTCCAGGGATTCTGGAACACATGCTTGTGAGAGTGACTTTGGCTTCTGGTCGTTATCTTCTCTATAACATGAGAGAGACCAAGGGTTAAAAGGCTTAAATGATCAGTGGGACTTAGGGATAAGATGTTTGAGTGGTTGAGATGTCTCCTAAGGGTCTTGTTTTTTATTTTGATGGGTTTGTATGATATGTCTCGTTGGTTCCATTTCCTTAATGTCACCAAGGAATTTGAATCCTTATAGTACCCTCTCTCACCACATGTTTACCCCAGCTGGATGGTTGCTTGGGTGGACTTGGGAGGAGGGGGTGTTACAGATTGCTATCAGTGTGGTTGCGCTCTCTTTGGGTGAAAGTGTTGGTCATGCATGCATGTCAATTGCATGTGTGTCTCTTACACTTGCATTCCATGTGCTTGTTGCATTGCATCATGTTGATCATGATTGTAACAAGGTTGTCATGAGGAATTTGATGTGATTTTGTGGGATGCATCATTGGAAGTATATGATTGGTTGCATATTGTTATATGTCTCTTACATGTTGATTATATGTCATTTGACTACATCCTTGTATGTCAGGTGAATTCTTGAATGTTTTGATTACATGTATCAGTCTTGTAGGTTGATTACAAGAATTGATCGCTTATGATTGACTACATGCATTCATATGTATGTGTAGTTGATTAGGCATTGCTTATGCATGTTGACAATTGCATGTGGCAATGTGTGCAATGGAGTGATGGTTTTTGTCATCCATGAAGTCATAGCATGCATTCTTGATATGGTCTAGCATTCATGACTGAACCCTAGATATAATGATGTTTATGCATTGATACACTTATTTGATATATGTCTATATGTTGTTATGATTATGTTATACATGTATCACGCTGATTTGATGATCTTACAGACGAGGTATCCTCCCCGAATTATGATCAGGTACGTTGGTTTATTGTGATTTGGTTTCGCTGACATACTACGCCTTGCAGGAAAGAGATCAGATGGCTAGCAAGGTGGTAGACTACATAGAAGATCCTTATGCATCAGATGACCAACGTGGTACGGGGAAATTTTTTGACTTGGTAGACACATTGAGAAGCCTAAAGGAAGAAATAAGGAGTTGCAAAGTAGACAATGAAAAAGTCATGTAGGCAGAAGAGAAACAAGCAGAGGTGAATGCGATACTACTTCAAAGTTTGTGAGATTTGCAGCAACAAGGACCACTTCGGATCAACCATAGAAATGAGGACAAAATTAATGGGGCATATGGCAATAGGTATCCTTGTAGACACAGGTCAGATAGATCTGACATGATCAGAGATGGCTGGTTGTTGGACACTTCAGATAGGAGAGGTGATCAACATAGGTACTATTCCAGTTCTAGTTCTGATAGGCATCATGATCATCATCGTTATCATCCTTTCAAGAAGAGTGATAGGGGATAATTTCGAGATGAGTTTAAGAAGGAAAATACAACTACCTTTGATGGAGAGGTGAAGAAATCACAAGATGTAGAAGCATGGTTGATGGGTATGAAGAAATTCTTCTGATTGCATAATTATTTAGAAAACATGAAAGTAAATGTAGTCACTTTCAGTCTGAAAGGTAAAGAGGATATTTGGTGGGAATACTTGAAGAATTTCAAAGGTATACATGAGGAATATTTGACTTGGTATGCATTCAAAAGGCTCTTCAAGAAGACGTTCTAGTCAGAGAGGTACTATGATGACATAGCTAAGGAGTTTTATGACTTGTGGATGGGTTCTACGACAAATGATGAGTATTCTAGCAGATTTTTGGAGTTGTTGAGATATGTTCCTTACCTTAGGGAGGAGAAGTCCAAGGTTCATAGATTCATCAGTGGACTTCCAGTTGCATATAGAGACCAGATTGAGTTCAATTTTCCTAGATCGTTGGAGGAGGCCATTCGAAAGTTGAAGAATTGTTATGAGAAGTCAAAGTGCAAAGTTGATCCTAAGCATGAATTGAAAAGAAATGATAAAGTTAAAGGAAAATGGCCACTAAAGAGAGGAAGACCTCAAGGTGAAAGTGACAAATAAAATGTAGTTCCTTAAAAGATAATGAATACAGTTGAGAAGGGACATGGAGAGCAGTAGGCTAGAGGTGGTGGAAGGGAACCATTGCAGTGTTGGATATGTGGTAAGGATCATTGTAAGAGGGTTTTCTGCAGTATCAGAGTGGTAGTAGACCTTAGATCTACAGTTCTCAGGAGGCGCATACAATTGGTGATTTTGTTCATAGCATTCTCCAGATTTATGCATTTGTGGACAACAGGCAGGTGGATCATCAGACATCGATCATTGAGATGGACGGTAAGCTTTATGATCAATTTGTTTCTATTTTGATTGATATTAGATCTAACTATAGTTATATTAATCTTGACCTGGTGGATAAGTGGGGTTTGAGAAAAGAAGTGCATGAAGAATATTGGTTGGTATGATTGGCTACAAGTACAAAGAAGTGAATTCACCATTGGGTGAGAGCTTATGCATTTGAGTTAAATGGTATGCCTACAACAAGACATTTGAATGTATTTCCATTAGGATCATATGGTATGCTTTTGAGTATGGATTGGCTATACCTTCATAGAACAAAAGTGGATTGCTTTAACAATGCCATTGAGTGCATGGATGATAGTGGGGAAAATAGTACTTTGCAAGGAAAGAAGAATCCTACATCAGTGAGGATGGTTACCACTATGTAGGCTAAGCATAGTTGTAGAAATGCTTGTGTGATGTTTGTAGTGCACATTTCTAGTGATAAGGGTAGGGAGGTTGAGGATGCAAATGTGTTAAGAAGATACCCAGTTTTGCAATAGTTTCAGGATGTATTTGTAGAGGACATTACAGAGTTTCCACCTCATAGGGAGGTAGATGTTTCAATTAAGTTGGTGACAGGGGAAGCTCTAACATCAAAAGAAACTTACAGGACGAGGACACTTGAATTGGTTGAGTTAAGTTGCAGCTGAATGAAATGTTGGACAAGGGATACATTAGGCCAAGTGTATCATGTTGGGGTGCACCAATGTTGTTTGTAAAGAAGAAAGATGGCACTCTTAGATTGTACATTGACTACAAGAATCTGAACAAAGTAACGATCAAGAATAGGTACCCATTGTTGAGGATTGATGATTTGTTTGATCAGTTCATGGGAGAAATAATGTTCTTTAAGATCGACTTGAGATCGAGATACCATTAGGTACACATCAAGGAAGAGGATATATTTAAGACTACGTTCAAGAATAGGTATGGGAATTATGTGTTTGTTGTTATTCTATTTTGTTTGACTAATGTTGTAGCTACATTTATGTGTTTGATGAATATTCTATTGTGTCCTTATCTGGAGAAGTTTGTTATTGTATTCATTGATGACATACTAGTAGATTTTAAGAATGAGGAATAACATGCCGAGCATTTAGCAATAGTGTTGATATTTATAAGAGATCATTAGTTATATGCCAAACTTAGCAAGTGCAGCTTCTTTCAAACTGAGGTACATTATTTGGGGCATTTTGTCTCCAAGGATGGCATAGAAGTGGATCCAGAAAAGATAAGGTCCATCATGGAGTGGGCAACTCCTAAGAATGTATCATTTATGGGATTGGTAGGTTACTACAAGAGGTCCATCCAGAACTTCTCACGCATTGCATATCCTATCACATCCATTAGGGGAATTTTGAGGTGTAAAATGGGCCTCCTGAGAAAAATGTACAACCAAAATAAACTTTATAAGGACCAATAGGATTCAAGATGATGATGCCAACCATGGGGGATGATTCACCATTTTTGGAGTAAAAAAGTAAAAAGATTAAAAAATAATAAAATAATAAAACTATTTTTCCAACTCGTATTTTCAACTTATCTCCCTAATGTTTTACTAAAATTTCAAGTGTGAGTACTTGTTGGATGAAAAATTTAATTCCTGATCCAAAGAGTACCCATGTTTCATACTTCCGATGGAGTTTGCTATATGAACAATGAGAAATACATGAAAAAACGTTATTATAATAAAAAATTTCATGTATTTATCATTTTTCATGTAGAAAGGTCCATCTAAAGTATGCAACATGGGTACCCATTGGATGAGGAATCAAATTATGCATTCAACAATTGGTCCCACCCAAAATTGGATTTTTTTCTTTTTCTTTTTTTCCCTCTAAAATTTGATGATGTAATCTAATCTTATTTTAATATTTCCACTATTATTTTATAATTTCCTTAGGAGGCCAATTTTAGAACTCAAAATTCCCCTAATGATTGCAGTGGGAAGGTAAGAAGTTCGAATGGACAGAAGGATGTGATGCTAGTTTGGAGAAACTTAAGCAGTTGTTGACACATGCACCAGTGCTAAAGATTGTAGATCCGGATAAGGAGTTTGTAGTGTGAACAATGTTATCACCTGGATTGAACCTCAGGCTAAAGGAAGGCAATACCAGGGTAACCATAAACCACTCTTAGCCAAGTAGATAGCCCTACTAAACTAGGAGAGGGTTCTATTCGTAAGGATCTCAACCAAGATGACTGGATCAAAAAAAGGATATTAGTCTAGGTATAGTAGCACAAGGTTTGACTGGATTTTGAAGGGGTTTTGTTGGATCAGGAGGAGTTGGACAGTTAGGGATAGGGAATTAGGTCAAAAATGCTGGGTGTTCAATGGGGCAAGGTAGGCATGAGGTTTAGCACTCTAGGGCTTGATGGGTGAGGTGTTTAAGAATGGTGAGAAGTTAGGAAGAGCATGTGATTATTATGGATCCTTCCTAAACTGTAGAAAACACAATAATGGTGAATATTTCCCCAAAGCAGAGCAGTGATGTTATGGATTCTGCCTATCAACTTGAAAACATACACTTAGAAGCTATGAAATGATTAACGAAGTACACATAACATATTAACATATGATCACAAGAGAAGAACATGAACTACATTCCATACCACATGAATCCCAAAGAAATAGCTGCAATTTTTATTAATCTCCTGCTAAACTGCAAAAAAATGATGAACAATCAAGGCATAAGCATCCAGCTGAGTCCAACCCTTTACAATGAAAAAGAAGAAGAAGATATAATAATTGTTTCAACCTCCTCCCATTCTTAGGGGTCGAATCCCTAAGATGAGGATTTAATCTAACCAGTACTGAACAAGAAACAGGAATATAGGCATCTTAACAACTTGCCTCTAAAAGTGAAAAACTGATTCATTTGAGCTCAAATTGACTTTCAGTCTAATGAATCTACCCTCTACTACTAAGTATCCATCATATTTATAAGACAAGTCATCATTTACCATAGTAAAACATCCTCGATGAGAGAAAATCCATGAACATAGTCAAAACATAAAAAAATAGCCATCCTGTGCAAAATTTTCCCTACGCGCAACGCCATTGGCCCAATGCGTAGTGCCACTTTCAGGTCCTTTTTAGAGGCCTTTCTAGAATGAAAATTGACCTCATGATAGCTCATTGGAAAGGTCGTCAAGTCTACTTTCCAAAACACCTAAAATTTCTTCATTTGAAGCTCATTTGACCCCTCACAAGTTGATTCTCCCAAGACTTCTTCTGTGTGTCCAAAAAGTGGCAGAATGGTCATGTTTAGGTGTTGGTTTGACCTTTTGGTGGGCCAGTTTTTCCCCAGAAACATAGAAAATATGTAGGGTACATGTACTTATCACTCTGAATCCAAAAATTCAAGCCATTTGTCCGTTGGGTTCCCTTAGGAAAAGCACAGCACCAGTGGCGTTGCGCGTTGAGCTAGACTTTCCTGTGTGTGCAATTTCGAAAATTTGCAAAAAAAAAAATCTTCTCCAAACCTGATCAAAATTGGTGAGAAGCACCACCCTCAAGCATCTTGATGAGCCAAGGAAGCTTTAGCAAGCAATGTAAGCCTATCCTCCTCTTTTTTGCCCTTTAGAGCTCGCCTTAGCCTAGCTTTCATCTTTTTGACCCTCATGTTGCAAATTTTGTTTCGGGTCCTGTAATGGTAGGCCATGTGTCTGATCATTTGGTTATCCCTGTTGGGCTTCTACAACAGCTTCTCCAGGTGAAAATTGACTCTCTCAAGACAAATCTCTATATCATCCTCAATTTGCTTCTCAGTAGGAGACAAAGTGACCGGTGCCTCCTTGTCACCTTGTCGTTTTACCTTGAGAAGTTCCAGCTCCATGAGGACCTACTTGTCACTCAACTGCTTGTTCTCTTGTTCCAAATATGTGATGACATACTTGGCCCTCTCCAAATTTTCCATCAATGCTTGGACTTGAGCCTCCTTTTCTTGTATGATGATTTCCTTTATTGTTTCTTCATCCTGAGCCTCTAAGTCAATTATTTCCACACCCTGATGAGTATAATGTTGCTCTAGCTCATCATGCTCTGTCAAATCAAGGTCTCTCTCTTTCTCCTCATCATCAAAACTTTCCTCTGGCATATTTTCTTTCCCTTTGTGCAGCTGCTGCACCTATACCTATTGTGTTGATGAAGAAGGAAAAGCCCCTTCCACATCCAGTGGAGCAAGAATTTGCCTATGGGTTAATGAAGAAGGCAAGGTCCTTTCCATATCCTGTGGAGAAAACACTTGCCTATCAGCTGCAAACAATCTCCTTGTGCCCCTCTGATATGTCATGTAAGTTTTGGGCACTCAGCAGCTCTAGTCTCTTTGGCATCCTCATTTGTTTTCACCTGAGCACTGCTGGAAGGTCCCCCTGATTCTTGAGACATTGGTGGAGGAATTTGAGGACCCCTGAAGATGTCATGAGCAATAAATGTATCCCAAGAGATGTTGAGGAGGCTAAGATGATGAAGCACAATCATCTTGATCAGGGAATAATGATAGAGACTGCTCATTTGCTAAGGGTATGGCTTTTTCTGCACAAAACTGGCCATCTTCTCAATATTCCTAAATAAGAAATAAGGGAGGTTTAACATCCTCACCCTGGTAAAATGCATGAGAAGCCTGATGTGAAAGGTTTACAGAGTGGAAAATTTGCCCTCACAAGTGAAATATTTCATGATGATTTTCATCATGTGGGCATACTTGTCCTCAACGAATCTAAAAGGAAAAAGTCTTTTCACCTCATTTTTATACCTGGGTTTGATATAAGGCTCATAATAATGTTCATCCAGGTCTTGTGCCTTGTACCAATTCTCCCCTACATCTAGAATCCTGGTTACATCTACAATAATGGAGGATGAGACTGTGAATGTCACCCCAGCAAGAGTCACCCTGTTGTCCCAAACATTGGCTACAAAGAGCCTGGTGATCTCAGGACGGTGTTGAACTCTTGCTACCTACTCACAAAACTCATAGCACCCTAGATGTTTGAAACAAGTGACAACTAACTGAGAGGCTTGCAATTCTCTAAGGTTTGATGGCTCCTCCCTACTAATTCTACCTCCCTTGTGTGGTTTTCTCTGATGCCAAGCTATATTTGTCAAATTTTCACTGCCTGTGTTTTCCTCCTCCTCATAGTCTCGGTCTTCTTTGTCCATGTTTATAAGGTGTGAGGCTATACACTCCAAGAAAAGGGATAAAGGGAATGAGTAAGAGTGATTTAGGAGTGAGGGGATGGGATATGACCTTATGAGGTATTTTGGTAGACTAGAAAATGAAGGGAAGGATATGAATTATGAAAGTGAGGGAGAGGGGTTTGGGCTCTTTTTGAAATATAACTTGTGGGATAAAGGATGAGGGGGTATAGATGTTATGGAGTGATGTATGGAAGGGGTTTAGGGTTTAGTGATAAGTGGTGGTAAAAATAGAGGGGATTAGGGTTTCTATAATGTCATGGAGGGAGAAACTAGGGTTTCACATTTTTCATGGTAAATTCCTTCAAACACTTCAATTACAACTTCAATGATGAGAGGGTTCTTTGGAAGTCTTTATGAAGTTTGGAGGCTTTCTAATCTTTGATGCTCAACACGCAGCGCCAACTACAGACGTGCAATGCCACCTCTCAACGTGCAACGCAATGTAATTTTGCACTACGGAAACTTCCAAACGTGCAGCGTCGAGCCCAAATGCATAGTGCCTACCTCTCAACGTGAAGCACCAACTCTCTTGCCTAAAATGCATAGAGCCAGACTGCAGAAGCAAAGTGCCACTTCACCACTACTCCAAACGCGCAATGCCAACCTCCAGAAGTGTAGCGCCACTTCTCCTTGGCCCAAAACTCACTCAGCCTCTCCTCTTTCCTTCACCTTTTGACTCCTTCTTTGCCAAATGAGAATGATGAACTTGAAAATGAAATGTGAGACCTTATATAGGATTAGATTTTGATTTTTCACTTGAAAAACCCACTTTCTAATGTTTCTTGACCTTTTTCAAATCTCTGTTTTTAATGCCTTTCCTTCTTTGTTTCTTTTCAGGTGCATAATGCTTAACTTGAACTGATTTTTTTGCAGTGTTTATTTGTCTTGTAGTAAGGAGAGATGCATTGGTGCAGACAGGATCATTTATTACATAAATTGACTTAAAAATACATAATAAATACAAATTAACTCAAAATACTCTGTTTTCAACTCAAAAACATGTTGTGAGGTGAAAATTACATTAGTTTAAAATGTAATTATATAGTGGCTATGACTTACTAACCATCATACTTGACTTATTTATCATCCTCAAACCCTTGATGCCATTTATTTACACTTTCAAATCATGTTCTTGACCTTGGAAATGAAACCCTAAGACCTAATGAAATATGCCCTATGACCTAATGAAAGCATGATTGAGAATTGACCATGAAACCATAACCGAAGACAACCTGAAGAAGGGTCAACAAGTATACTCTGTGAGGGAGAAATTAGATTTTCTAAAGAGAAGGCAACCATCAGTGGATCAGTTTGACATGACCTAATGAAATGATGTAAGAATTTTTAGTATGAGACCCCTAAAATGAAAATGCAAAGAGAAAATTTGATCTCTAATGGAAGTATACAGATACTTACACTAACATTGGCCTTATTGGGGATGGAAACTCCTTGGAGGTGTCAAGAACACCGTAGACCAGGTGCCTCATCCATTGGGCAATATGGTCAAACAAGAAAAATGACTCAATACAAATTGAAAGCCGACTCACAATTGACTCTAAACTTGAATATAAACCAAATCAACCAAACTTGACACAAATCATTTAAGCTTTATAGCCTTCACTTTAGGCCCCAAGCTTAGATGATATTGTACTTGAAACCTTGCAAGGAAAAGCAAACTGGTATATACAATGAAGGTGAAGTAACTTCAGGGAACAACCTCAAATGTAGTAGTGTTTTAGGAGCCTACCATTCACTAGCCCTCCTGAAAATTCCTGACCATCCATTTCCTTTAACAAAAATGCATTCTATCCTTGATAAGTTGAGATTTTATACGGTCCTTTCCATAAATTGTTAAACTTACCATGCTTTCCCTTTTCCTCATTCTGTGCATCCCATCGCAGCACTACATCTTCCAGCTGAAACTTTTCTTCTTTGGTTTTGCGCTCACAAATTTTCTTTATCTTCTCTTGCAATCGGAAAGTATTTTGGGAAGCCTCTTCCTTTGTTTGTTGAAGGTGAATCATTTGCTTAATTCTACACTGAATATCATCCTCTGCGCTTCCAACTTCCTGTAATAATCTCATGACCAGGACTGCAAGTGATGTAGGAAATACTGTATCAGTACCATAAACCAACTCAAAAGGTGACATACCTATTGATTTCTTGCTGCTCACTTTGTCAGCCCACAAGGCATTAAAAAGATTTCGATGCCAATTCTTCTTGTTTTCCTCCACATTTTCTTGATAATGTTCACCAAGGATTTATTTGATGACTCAACCAATCCATTGCCCTGCGTGTAGTATGTCGTGGAATGACTCAATGTAATATTGTACTTATTGCAAAACTCAACCATCCTCTTGGACTTAAATGCTGCTGCATTATCTGTTATAAGCTTGTGAGGGAAACCAAAATGAGACAAGATATTAGATTCTAAAAACTGGATAATTACCATGTCCGTGACTTGCCTTGTTGGAATGGCATCAATCCACTTGGTGAAGTAATCGGTAGCTGTCAAAATCCATCTGTGTTGTGTTGATGATGTAGGATGGATTTCTCCTATGAAGTCAAGTCCCCACTACTGGAAAGGCGCATTTACTTTAACTAGCTTCAAAGGAAGAGGAAGCAACTTCCTTTTTCCTTGAAAAACTTGGCATTCATGATAGCCCATAACTGTCTTATATAAATTTGAAAGAAAAGTTGGCCAATAATATCCTGATCTGAACACTTTGTTAGCTGTTGTTTTCCAAATCAAATGAGCACCACACTCACCTCTATGAAAATAATTCATTACCTACTGAGCTTCATCTTCAACCAAACAATTAATAAGAACTCCTCCCAGATCTTTCCAATAGAGAGCACTATTTAAAATGCATAATTTTGCAGACTTTAGTTTTAGTGATCTACCTTTACTTCTTGACATTCCAGGAGGTGGCGAAAGATGCTGAAGAACATAAATTATATCAGAATACCAAGGTGATTTGAAAAACATTTTTTATACTTGAATGAGTGAGCCACCATCTTCATTATATGACATTGTTGCAATGAGATTTATGTCTAGAGCGTGCAAATTTGATTCAACCATCAGTTTTTCAAAGCCTTGTCCTTTAATCAGTTTGATAGGCTGGATCTCAAGATCATACTCCAACATTGCTGGTATCCACATAGCTCTTCTCCCCTTCAGATCAGTTTGCATGAGGACATCCTTGACGGTTGCATTAGGAACATATGATATAGTATGTGAATGCAGAATGTATACTCTGAAATCCTTCAATGATTTTATAAGAGCCAACGCTTGTTTTTCAATGATATTGTAACACAAGGTAGAATCTCGAATAATCTCTACTAAAAAAAGCAATGGGTTGCTCCACTTGATCCCTCTTTTGCATCAACACCACAGCCATGGTGTGCTCGGACGCAAATGAAAATATAATGAAATCATGAGTATAATCAGGACCGATCAAGACTAGGGCTGTGGTCAAAGAAAACTTTACCAGCTTGAACGATGTCATGGCATCCTCAGTCCATTTCACAGTGCTATCCTTTTCCAACATATTAGTTATTTCACATAAATTCTTAGCCAAATTTGGTATAAATCTACGTACGAAATTCATCTTACCATTGAAGGCCTAAATCTCCTTTTTGTTGCATGGAAAGTCTATATGCTAGATTGCCTCCACCCTTGAAGGACCAATGCAAATACCATCTTTAGAAATTAGATGACCAAGGAGTTTACCCTCATTCATGACAAAAATACTCTTTTTCGAATTTAGAGAAATCTTGAACTTCCTACTGTTGTACCTCTGAGATAGTAGTAGGTCAGTTACCAATGCCAAAGCATCTAAAATAATTGTTTGGGGTTTTTGGTTTTTGTTTTGGAAGACCAATGAATGAAAATAGAAGTAGAATTGAAATACTTAATCCTTTGGGTTATATTAATATCTCAACAAAGGGCTGCTATAAAGCTTTACCTAGTGATATAGATAAAAAATAATGGTGATAAGAAGACAAAAAATAATATGATTATCACGATTTCCAGACTGTAAAACATAACAATCATAAGTATGAAAACCTTCTGAACTACGTTCTAAAGATTCAAGGCAGTATACTTAAGCTTACACAAGATGTTGATGATTTATTGATTAGAGGGGATTAGCTAAATAGACAATTCATTAATCCATTCTCTTAATAGATGATCACTTCAGGAGCTTATAGGAATAAATTGAGACACAATTATTCCTACCTAGATATCTCTATAAGTCATAAGAATATGAAAAAAAAACATAATGATTGATAATTGGAAAAACTTACAGGATAACACAAACTGTGTAAAATCAAATTCAGAATCCTCTGATTTGTATTAAGGTTCCAGAAAAACTGAGTACATCAAGTATCTACAAAAGCTTCCTTCAAAGGTGCAACCAAGTTCAAAGTAGAATAAACAATCAAGACTTTACAAGAAATGAATGATGAACCTTGAACTTCGAACCCATAACAACTCGATAAGGGAGTTATTTATACAATAATGAAACTAAGGAAATATCCTAAAATTGATTAATATTTATTCTAGGAAAGGAAAGATCTTCATACAAGAAGATAGCGGCATCTATTGAACTGCTTCTTGTTGTCCCTTCTATTCAGGTTGTGTTGGATTTGTTGTTTGATATTTTTCTCCTTTAAGATGCTTGATTGTTTGTATCCTTTACATTGGTTAATTCCTTCATTTGATATTTCATCTGATACTCTTTAAACTATGTGAATATCCTTTGAACCTGCTAAGTAACTTTTACTATGTTCCTTTTTACCTTTACTGTGCATTTCAAGTTTTTACTGTGTTTTTCAATAGTAAATCCTTTTAGATTTGTCTTCAAACTGTATGAAGAATTTTTTCTTTGTAAGCTTGGAATAGTGGTTTTTACCTGCAAAACACAGAAATTGTTAAGAAAACATAGGTGACAGAGGAGGACATCAATGGATTTATTGGTCTTGAGAAGATATTGGAAGGAGTCCATAGCATATCGGAAGGTAAAACAATGGCTTTATTGGTCGCAGAGGCTTATGGAGGGTTTACTGTGAAAACAGACGAAACAAAGGCAAAATGGTGATTTTCACGTTTAAACGAAAAAATGGCTTTCCTTTTGAAATATGGTGCGAAGATAACAGTGGTCCTTTTTTCGTTATGCCAGAGGTGGTTTTAATTTTCTTCACACTGCTTTATGAGGCGCGGGCAGTTTTGGGAGGGGTCACCCGAAACAATGTGAGCCTGACACGTAGCAAGGGGAGGTCAGTGGAATACCACTTTTCAGGCGGGTAATGCTTAGATAGAGAGCCAACCCGAAATCACTGAGGGTCGTGGATTTGAATTGATTTGATAGAACAATGGTGAAGCGAAGGAGCAACATGGAGGGAAAAGGAAAGAGCAATGGAGGGGCCCAACTGTTAATTATGGTGGAAATGAATTTATTTATCAGTTAAAGTTGAGATTAGTGGGGTTCTTTGTTTAAATCATAAAATCGATTTAACAAAGA
Organism: Pinus taeda; assembly: GCA_000404065.3. Classification (NCBI taxonomy): domain Eukaryota; kingdom Viridiplantae; phylum Streptophyta; class Pinopsida; order Pinales; family Pinaceae; genus Pinus; species Pinus taeda. The sequence continues at coordinate 59,106 of APFE031357922.1, forward strand.
AATCCTTCACAAAACATGGTATAGTGGATTTAAAAAAATATGAACTCAGGCGGATAAATGTCGTTAGGTCTGGGTTCATATCAAATATCACAATCGCAGTTTAGCGGAGGAAGGCCCATCACAAAGGAATGCGATAGGGTCCAGACGCGACATGGAAATAAAACAAGGTTAATACTGCAATCGAGTTTGGGTTCCCATCGCATATCGAAGATCACAATGGCAGAGGGTAATTGCTTCGGCCGGGACTTGCGATGAGGGGCATATACGATATGGCAATGGATTGTGATATATATTACGTCGGGTCTGGGTCCATTGCAATTGCATATCACAATGTGGGGGGAGTGTATGCACGTTAAAAAGCTTGCGATCCACCAATGTGATGTTTTATTAAATATATAGTTTTATTATAAATATAAAGGTTTTAGGATATTTAAATAAAGCGATTTAATATATACGGGAAAAAACTTTTAGGGGTTTAATACATTAAGTTAGTGTTAATATGAAATATGAGCGGAAAGGGAAAATAGACTAAGTATAATGCTTTTTATGAGTTATATACATTAATACTTAGGCTAAACAACTTTTTGTGGGTTTTTGGGTAAAAGGGGATTTAGCATGGGGTTTTTCATTTTTTCTAGGCAAAAAGGATTTTAACCTTAGGAAAAGGGGCTTTTTATGGAAAATGAATGAATATGAAATGTATGAAGGTGGAAGGGGAAATTAGTAAACATAGGGATGAATGGGGATGAGGGAAGTTAATTAATTGATCTTGTAGACATTCATTTGCTTTGTGTAGTTGCCTCATGGACATAGAAACATATAGTAAAACATGATAAATGTACATTTTTTCCAATCAGTCGTCATACTTCTGCAACCTTTATCTACTTACCCTTTGTTTATCCTATCATTTTTTCTTCACTTAATCGGTGCATTTAAGCTAGTAAACCCTTTTCCTTTCTTGTTTATTTTACAAAAGAAAACTATCTAATTATAACATTATAACATCCAAGGGCTCAGATTAAACTGATGAGCACCTTATTATTCTCTACCTAACTACTGATTTTCCAAGACTAAACAGTTTGGCCAGATTTTTATTCTCTAACTATAACATCAAATTTAAAGCATGAAGTAGTCAAGATTAAATAGTTTGAATGTCATGGATTGTGGCATTTATGACAAGTTGCACACAACCATTATTCTGCAGAAAAATAGTGGTGGCATTTAGACTTGCTCATTTTCTAGGTTTATGTGTTTTCTTTTCTTTCTAACCTAACATTTTCTTTTTGCCTTGATTTTTTAGGGCATATAACCTAACATTTTCTTTGATATGGACATCATCATTAAGATATTTTTTCAAAACATTCTATTCAATATTGTTATGTCCATATCCTAACTTAACATTTTTTCAAACATTCTATCTTATCAAAACCAAAAAATGCTACAACATTGGCTCCATCTGGGGACTTCTTTCTCTTGTAGAATGTAGAGAACTTGTAGATCCATGTGCCTTCTCCTCAGGTTATGGAGTCCTTACTATAAAGAAAATCACACTGACATCTTGTGAGGTAAAAGAAAACTAGAGTATTTAGAATGAAACTATTTCAACTTCTTAGTACTGAATGTAATGTTTGTGAAACCTTCCATTTATAGGATAAGTGGAATATAGGCCCTCAAGAGTTTGTAGTACAAAAGTGTTGTTACCATTCACTTCAACAATTGTTAAAGGTCCAAACCATAAATTGTCAAATTTTCCATACTTTCCTTTCTCTTCTCTCTTGGCATTCCATATTAGAACTAGATCACCTTCCTTAAAGTCCCTCTCCCTGGCTCTTCTGTCAAACAAGGCCTACATCTTATTTTGATATTTATTCAATTTGTATTGAACTTCATCTCTGTTTTCATTAAGTTCAATAATCTGATTTATTCTTCTTGTAAAATCATCAGGTTGATCTGTAGAATCCTATAGGAATTTTAAAACGGGGAAGGCCAAATTGGTAGGGAAGATTTCATCTTTCCCATAGACTAATTGAAATGGTGATTTTCTAGTTGATCTCTTTGGAGTAATTCCGTTTGCCCATACTGCATAAATCAAATGTGAATCCCAACTCTTCTTATGATCAGCTAGAGTCTTTTTTATTACTTTACTGGGCTTTTGTTGGATGACTCTGCAAGGCCATTACCTTGAGGGTAGTATGGAGTTGAATGATGTAACAGAATTTGATATTTCAGGCAAAAGTCAATCATTTTAACACTAGAAAAAGCTGCTGCATTGTCAGTGACATTTTGAGTTGGGAAACCAAATCTAGATAAGATATTTTCCTCAATAAACTTAATTACTACTGAATCAGTAGCGTTTCTGACTAGAATTACTTCCACCCATTTAGTAAAGTAGTCTGTTGCAGTGAGGATCCATCTATGCTGATTACTTGAAGTGGGGTGAATCTCTCCAACAAAATCTAATCCCCAATGAGAAAAAGATGGTGAAACCATTGATGGAACAAGTGGAAGAGCTGCTAATTTTTGTTTACCAGTAAACATTTGACAAGGAACACAACCTCCAACCTTTGCCCCTAGTTTTAAGAACAATGTAGGCCAATAAAATCCTCCTCTCAGAATCTTGTATGTTGTTGCTCTCCAAGCTTAATGTCCCCCACAAAATCCTGTATGAAACTGATCAATGATTCCTTGAGTTTCTGATTCTGTTAAACATAATAACAAAATATTTAGTGGATCTTTCCAGTATAGATTTTCATTTATAATGTAGTACTTGATTGATTTTATCTTAAGGTTTTTACACTGGGTTTTGGAGAATGATGTTGGACACTCAAAATGGATTAAGAAATTTACAATATCTTGATACCAGTTTGACAACAAGAATTTTTCATCAATGTGTATAGGATTGATCTGCTTTGAAGATAGAGGTTCTTGTGGATTCTCCCCTTTAGGATGAAGGGAAGGTTCTTATGGATTCTCTCCTTCCTCAAGGAGAGAAGGGTCTTGCGGATTATTCCCTTGTGGAAGGAGAGAAGGTTCTTGTGTATTCTTCCCAGGTATTTCTAAAATAGAATTGATTCCAAGTACTTTGCAGTTGGATTCAGCCAGAAGCTTGGCTAATCCTTGACCTTTTACTAGCTTGGTAGTCTTAATTGTTAGATAACACTCCAGAATTTGAGTGATTGATCTACCTCTTTTCCCATCAGTGTCTGGTTGGGTTAGCACAATTTTCACAGCACTATTAGGGACATAAGCAGTAATAGGTGAATGTAAGACATACATTTTTAATGATTTCAGGGCTTGAATGAAGGCATAGGCTTACTTCTCAATGATGTCATACTTAAGCTCAACATCTCTCATAACCTTGCTGAAAAAGGCTATGGGCTGGTCATGGGAATCTTCATTTTTCTATAATGGAACGATAGAAAGTGTTGTTTCAGAGGAAAAAGAGAAAATATTGAATGACTTAGTATAATCAGGGTTGGCTAAGGTGGGAGCTTCAGAGATAGCCTTTTTTATTTGTTCAAATGCATGCCTAGAAGAGGGAGTCCGTCTGACTTCATGGTCCGCTTCGGAGCATGTCAGTTATATCTTTTACAATCTTTGCATAATTTGGAATAAACCTCCTTAGAAAGTTAATCTTTCCTAGAAAAGTTGGAATCTTCTTCTTGTTTCTAAGTAAGGTCAATGTTTCAATGGCAGATACTCACTTGGTGTCAATTACTACTCCCTCCTTTGATATTATATGGCCCAACAGTTTTCCTTCTTTGGTAGCAAACAAGGACTTCTTAGGGTTCAATGATATTCCAAATTTTCTACACTTGTCAAAAACCTTCATCAAGTGCTTTAAATATTTCCAATTAGATTTAGAAAAAAAATTATATCATTAAGATAAATAACCACAAATTTGTTTATCTAACCCATAAAATCTATGTCCATAGCTCCTTGAAATGTTGCTCTAGCATTGGTTAAGCCAAATGGCATCCTAGCGTACATGAATGTACCACAGGGTGTAGTAAAGGTTGTCTTCTCCCTTTCTATCGTATCAACATTCCCCTAATTGTACCTGAAAAACCATCAAGCATAGAAAGTATTTGTGCTCTTGAAACCATTTGAAGTAACTGGTCCATTTTGGGTAAAGGATAATTTTCTTTTAATGATGCTTTGTTCAAATTTCTAAAATCCACACAAAGTCTTATTTCTCCATTTTTCTTTCTAAGATGAACTAGATTTGCAACCCAATTAGAGAATATAAGAGGGAGGATGAACTGAGCATCTAACATTTTCTTAATCTCCCTTTCTACAGTTGGTAGAAGGGCTAGATTTAGCAAAAACATCCTTATAATTTTGTAGTAACTTAAGATATTGAGCTTTGATCTCAGGGCCTAGAGATGCACATATTTTGATGTTTTTGATATCTTCATCAGTTGCAATGTTAATCACTTCTATGTCATCTTCTAAAGAAATGGACTGAGGGTTTTGGAGGATATCATTTTGATCAAACAATTTTTGTAAAGGAATGAGTCCTTTTGGAATAAAATTGTTAGATAATTGAATAATCTCATGATTAGCAATTTGGGTTTTAAAATCTGAAGTATCATTTCCATCTGCATTTTCATTTATTTTAGTTCTATCTTCATCAATTTGTAGAAATGAAAAATCATCTATTACCTGTAGAAATGATTTCAAATGTTCATCATATTTGGATATTTGCCATTGTTTCAGATTATCTCGGATAGATGGCCTATATTTGACTTGTATTTGATAGAGTACATCAGTATGATCAGGAATTTTGAAAGAGCTAGCATAGATAGCTAAGGCATCTGCATGAATATTCTGATCTCTGGGAATATGAGTCAAATTAAAAGCATCAAAGAAGTTTTCAACTGAATCCCATACTTCATTTCCGTAGGACCTAAGTCTAGGGTGCTTGGTTTGGCAAGCATTTCTTACTTGCTTAACAATAAGTTTTGAACTAGTAAAGACACTTAAGTTTTGAACTTTTAAGATTTTGGATAATTGCAATCCTAAAAGGAAACCTTCATATTCTGCCACATTATTTGTAACTTCGAAGTCTAATTTGCATGATTGGGTTATATTTTCTTTTCCATGTGAAATTAAAACTACTCCTACTCCTGCCCCATCTTTTGTGTAAGAGCCATCAAAGAATAGTTTCCAAATATTAGTTTGGTTTGGTTCAGGACTTTCAACTACCTCTTCAATTTTGACTTGAGTTTATGTTGGTTTGAAGTGAGTTGAAAACAACCAAAGTCTTGATCTATTGCATAAATTGGATGGTTCCTTGACTAGTCAGTCTTACAAACAGTATGTACAAATCTTACTTCTCTATATAATCTTAATTTCTCTCCTCCATAAACATGAATAGTAGCATATGGCATATCCATCTATAGAGTTCCCCCTAATTTGGCACAACAAGACCTAGAAAGGAGCATTCCAAACTTGGGAGGGATATCTGTGACAACAATATCAAGTACTACACTTTCACTAGAATTTGGGCAAGGGTAACCACTAGATCCTTGATCAATCCCAAATAGCACACCCTTTTAGAATCAAAGGTGTACATGTCATCGTAGGATTTAGTTATGTCGAGTTTCAAATGGTCCATGATAGATTTTGGCCTAAGGTTGTGTGATGCTCTTGAATCAAGCATACAATTATACAACATGGAATCATTTGTTTTAAGAGTTACATAGAAAGGAGGCACTACCTCATCTATCATGTCCGAACTAGGGCCAAAAACTATTGCTGGTATCTCATTTTGCAGACTTATGACATCACCTTCAGCATCAATAGAGGTATTTTGTATCCATTTTGTGACTTGGCTTTTGTAACTAGGATTTTTAGAAATTTATGACAGTGGAATTGGGATCTTAACCTCTTTAATTCCTTTTCAACATTAAATGTAATCAAAATGCTTTTACCAGTTTGGGTAGTATTAATTGACTGATCTAAGGGTTGAATAAGAGTTGTTGATGAGCCCTAGAAATGGGTAACTATATGGGCTCATTTTGCCTCTTATTTCAACTTAATCCACCATTCTCATTAGTTTGTTGCATGTTTTTGAATATATTTATGCTAATAGAGTGAATTCGGTTAGTCACTTTGCCATGTAGTCTAATGAGTGTTTTATGCAGATTTTTTGGACAATTTTAGACAAAGACAAGGAATCAATGAGAAAATGGCAGCCAAACTCGAGGAAAACAGGGAAGAGGACTTGTAGAGGGGGTGTCTCCTTCATCAATGACCCATTTCCTTGAATCCTCCATTAGCAACTCAGAGCACAAAGGCCCACTTTGATGATTCCAAGGGGCAGCCGAGCAAGTCAAGTAGGACTGTTGTTTATGTTCAGTTCTAGGAAGCCGAGTTCCTTGATTTTAGGAGGACTATTGGAAGTCCCCATTTGTATAAATAAGAAGGTTTCGAGCCTCAATAGGTTAGCTAGTTCTTAGTATATTTTTGCACTTTTGTGCAACACATTGGTTAGCTTATTTTTGAGTTCTTTTTGAGAATAGTTTATGTGATGTAACTGTTATTTTTTGATAAATAAAGATTAAATAGTTTTTGAGGCAATGCTGATGTCTTTCAGAGGGCTGAAGCTCTTGGGTTAGGGCCCAACCCAATCTACCCAACACCTCCTTTGTGTACTTATATGCTTTTGTTTCAATTCATGAGTTAATTTCTATTGCATAGATTCACTTTACTCTGTTAGATTAGGTTGCTTTTGATGGTTAGTATAGTTGTTTTTGTTTCAAGTTGCTTAAGTAAGTTGCTGCAATGACAAAATAAGATCCAAAAAGGACACATCAGGCCATGATCTCCTTTCTCCCTACATGGGACTATGATTTGAGGTCAAGGCACTGCTGCTACCACCAAAGACATAGTTTTTGGTCTTCCATGCAACTGCTAGTGTGATAACTTGATTTGGAAAAGTTGATATTGGTTCAGATTCGCTTTCTTAGGTCATTTCCTGTTCCTTTTCCATATTTCTCTCACATTTTTTTCTATTCATGAGGTACTATTCAACATTTCTCCGTTTGTAGGTCAGAAATTAGGTCAAACTAGACAAAACTCTGTTTTTAGTTCTTTCTTTCGTCAAGTTTTGATAAGTAAATGTGTAGATATTTTGTAGGACATCTCAGCTCACCATCCCTCCATAAAATAGCCAGAACTAGCTCACTTCTCCTAAATTTCACAACTCATTTACAACATTTCGCCAATCTACCATAATTTCTGTGTTTTTTCCTTGAAGTTGCTTTCTTGCCATTTGAAAAAATCCAACCATCATGTTCATCCCTAATCTTCCTTGACAGGTTCTAGACACCTCAACACCTTCATCCAGCCTTCATTTCCCCTTTCCCATCATTCTTCCACCTTCAAAACCCTAAAAATAGCTTTTGGCCTCCTCTTGTAGATTCTCTTGTAGAACCTCCTGTAGATCCCCTGCAGCCTCCTGTAGAGTTTCATGTGAGTTATTTTTCAAAGTCTGATCACAATGAAAGTCCTCAAAAGGGTACTAGGGGATTCTTAGGACCTCTCCACACCTTCATCACCCTCTACAAAACCCAACTCCATCTTCCTTTGCCACAAAATCTTTGCACAGTCACAACCAAATAAATCACAAGCATAATAATTCCACATAAAAATACTCAACAGTACAAAAAGACGATTTCTTCTCATTTCTTTTCAAAAGTAGCTTGAATAAATGCAATTTACCTTTTCAATAGTCAATGACACTCATCTCGTTAGTTTCCATGTCTTTTCTTGCAAAAGTAGGGTTAGTGGGTAAACTAGGGTTTGCTAGGATTTGCGTTCCATTTCAGTTTTCATTCTCTTTCTACACATAGAATAGCCTTTGTAGAGTTAGATTTCTTCCATCACAAATAAAAGCTTCTTCTGAGAACTCATAGAAGTTGGCTTTAGCTCCTAGCGAACTTGTGCCAACTGATCAAGTGACAGCCTGCAGTAAGAGCTAGTACTTGTGCATACATCACCGTCGCTTCCAAGTTTGTTACGAACTACCGAGTTGATAAAAGTAAAGAAGGAAGCCCCAGGAGTTGTAGCATTGTTTCTGCAATACTAGTGCCCACCATTATTTTTGGCACTGTTGCTGGCGAAGCGTTAGAGTATTTTGTGATTACTGCTTTTCTTCTATTTTCTACTACAACATTCTGCTAAGTAGTTTTTTTCGACAAAAGTAGAGTAGTTGTCTCATTTCAATTCTGCAATTTTAATTTTACAAAAGTAGATTAGGCATTTCCTGCTTTCATTTCTATTCTGCAATTTCATTTCAGCAAGCATAGATTAGACATTTCCTGCCTTCATTTCCATTCAGCAATTTCATTTCAGCAAGTCCATTTCAGTTAGTTGCAATTTGTCGTTCAATCCATTTCAGTTTTGCAGGTACAAGCAGAAAAAAAAAAACAAAAAATCACCCAAAAAGAGATTTCCTTCCATGCCTCCTAGGAGCAGAGACAATTCAGGAAAATTCCTACCCAACACCCCCACCACGTCACTAAGTCACCGTTCTCTCTTCTTTGGTGGCAGTGATCCAGAAGAACTTATAGGTGAACCTCCATAGATATATGAAGATCCTATAATAGAAGAAGAGCAAGAAACCATTCCTCTTGAGACCATGGCTGAAAACAGAAATGTTAGAGGAAATGGTAAAAGAATAGAAGGTGCCTTTCCTATCCGAGAGACCAATGGGGACACAAAAATTAAAAACATAATTCCTTCAGCCTTACCTCACTTCCATGGATTGTCTACCGAAGATCCTGATACCTTCTTGTTTGAATGTGCTCTTCTCTGTCGAACCTTTGACTATGCAGAAGATGAGTAGAAGTTGAAACTGTTTCCTTCTACCCTCAAGGATGCAACATTATGCTGGTTCATGGGGTTACTTGGAAACAGTATCACAGCTTGGGCTCAGATGCAGCGAGCCTTTAACAACAAATACCAGGACTATTGTAGGTCAAAAGATACCAAGGAAGAAATATTCCGAATGACCATGGGAAGTGATGAATCCTTAGAAGATTATGAAGAGAGGTTCTAGCTCAGTTATAAAAGGGTCAGGTGCACACTTGACCCCAAATCTCTAAAGTTGGTTCTTCTCAGAGGAGTCCCTGAAGACCTTCTAGATACCCTCCATTTGCTGGTTGGGGGAGACATCTACCAACTACCTTATGATGACATAAGGACTGTGTTTAGAAACCATTCTAGGTCAGTTAAAAAGAGAGGTAGGGGAAGTCAGTCTTTAGCTGGTACACCCTCATCCAGTTCATCGCTTAGAAATGAACTTGAGAATCGGCTGGAATATTTCAAGAGTGAGATGAGGTAGACTCTTGCCATGCAAATGGATACCTTGCATATCAAAAGGAAACAAGAGGAAGCTGATAGATCTTTGGCCATCTTTTGTCCTAGGTGCACTAGAAATCATCCTAGGAACGAATGCCAATTGCACTCTATAGAAGTGTGTTTAGTCTGTGAAGAAGACCATCCTATGAATCAGTGCCCTTCCTTGCTTAGAATTAAAGCTACATATCAAGGGGCTGAAGGAGGCACTGAACCACTCTATTTCATGAACCAAAGGAGGCCACATGGACCCAAACCTTACTAGCAGGGAATGCAAGGGACATCCCAGACCTATTACAACCCTAATCAAGCCACTTCCATGCCTTCTTGGGCCCCCCCTACTCATCCTTCCTGGTCCACACCCTCTCCTTGGTTGTATCCATCTCTATACCATGCTCCTGTAGTTGCTCATTCATTTCACTCTTATGCTCAGCCATAGCCTCAGTGGAATGCACCTCATCAGGGGTGGAGGCCCTAGTACAACTCTCCTCCCGCCACTTTCTAAAGAGCAATACTAAGCATATTTGCTGAATTGGTTCATGATTCAGTGGAAATCTATATGGATGACTTTACCCCTTATGGTTCTAACTTCCAGGAAGCTGTGACTAACCTGGGAAAAGTTTTAGCCAAGTGCATTGAAATGAACCTATCCCTCAGTCCTGAAAAATGCGAATTCCTGATGACTGAAGGGACCATGCTAGGTCATACAATTTCTCAACTAGGATTACAGGTGGATCCCAACAATATTGCCATCATGCAAAGGGTCCCACCTCCTCAAAAGGTAAGAGATGTTCGGAATTTCATAGGCTTAGTAGGGTATTATAGAAGATTCATTAAGGATTTTAGTAAAGCTAGCCTCTCCATTGTTTGGTATTTTGGGAGAAGATGCTGAGTTCATATGGACTGACAACTATCAAGAGGCTCTAGACACGTTGAAAGGTAAACTGGTAACTGCCCTAATTTTGAGAGGTCCAAACTAGGCCCTACCTTTCCACATTCATACAGATGCCTTGAACAAAGCGATAGGAGTAGCCGTAGGGCAAGTTGATGAGAAGTTGCCTTCAGGGAAAATTTTAAGAACCCCCCCTAAATTTATAAATATAATAAATGGGCGAATCTACATGGTATATAGGAAAAATGGAAGGCGAATTTATCAATAATATAATATGTATATATAATTTTTTGGCGAATCTCTCACCAGGCATGGCGAATATTTTACTCAATTATAAAATCTTGTAATATCTTGGCATGTCTTTCACTAGATAATAAAACTTTGTAAAGTCCTAGTGAATCTTAGCATTGTGAACTCTTAGATAATTTTTTGAAAAAGTATAAAACCGTATATGAAAAGAGCCACATGGTGGCAATATCACTGTTTTGTTTCACATTTCCACGACATGGAACTTGTTTATAAAATTATAAAAAAGCCAACCAAGTCCCTTATAATATACAGGTAAGCTTATAATAGAGTCTGATACCTCTACTATGCCTGTCTTCGTTCAAGTGTCATATCTGCTATACTTAACACTGTGAATCACAACTCTCTCAAAACTCAACTCTATAGTGTAATTAAAACCTTTGAAAATTGAATCTGACAACTCTATAAAAAGGATTAGTGAAATAGAAGCTTTTGTGAATGAGCCCACTAACTATCACTGCTAAACAATCAATCTAGACTTTGAAGTCTTCCATCTTGATCACAATCGTGCTCACGATCAAGGGAGTGCGACCACCTAGCTTGACATAATGGCCATCATAGTGTCACTTTGAATCTCCTTTCCTGTGTGGATTTTTTGACAAATCAATGTAAAGTCACTTTGAATTTTCTTTCCTACGAGGGATCACATCCACAGTTGATTAGTAAAAGATAATCTACTATATATTATGTTCAAGAAACTGACTACAATCTACAGTGGAAACGAGACCTTAATTCTTATTCTGAATTTGAATATATTAGGAAAACATAAGAGATAAAAATGCATATGACCTTAGTAGCTATAAAACAATCACTCCATCATTACAAGACCACCTAGATTTTAGCACTTGATCTAAATAATTGCACTAGTTGTAGTGCTTATTTGCATTAACACCATGGAAAAGCAACAACAATGTTTCAGAGCACACAAACTGGAAAAGTTGTAAGGTTCCAAGAATATTTAATGATAGCATATAAACCTCGTACTATGGTGGGGAAACTAGGGAACCCAAATCTTGGAAGAT
>APFE031357929.1:0-19704 GCA_000404065.3 Pinus taeda
ATTGATTTCTCATTCTCAGTTATATGTGTTCTCTTGATCTTGCTCAATTCAATTAAGCTTCCACAAAGTGTTGTAGAAGTAGTTCTTGTATTTTGTTTTAGTATATTACATAATATATTGATCTATAATGGGAATTTCTATATGGTATTAGAGCTAGCTAATTTGTAGAAAAATTCTACATGGTATCGGAGCAAAGGTGACGAAGGTGAAGAACAATATACAAAAAGGGGGAGTTCAAAGTTTGTGGTTCCTGAATATAGAAATCGAGTTCTTATCACATCTCAATTTCACCTATGGTGTTCAGTGGTTTAAGACTCGAGTATGCCCTTGATGGAAACTTGAATTATATAGCCTGGAAGGATTGCTTGGAGGCAATATTAAAGGATAACGGTCTAAAGGACTTCATTGATCAAGAAGTCCCCAATCCAACTCATGCTACTCAACTGGCGGAATGGAAGAAATGTGTGGCTAGAGCAAGGAGAATCCTCCTGGAGGGAGTTCGAGATCACATTGTCTCGAGCCTCCATGGGAAGGAGACTCCATTTTCGATGTGGAAAACATTGAAAGATTTATATCAAATAGCAGTGATCAGAGGAAGTTGGCGCTAAAAGACAAGCTTCGTACGATCAAGTGTGAAAAGGGTGACACGATCTCTACATATTTGAACAAGCTCACCGCCTGCAGGGAAGAGCTTGGAAGTGTAGGGATCATGACCGCTGATGATGACATTATGAGTCTTGCACTCCTCGGTCTTCCAAAGAGATGGCATAGCTACTAAGAATCAGTTAATGGAAGAGAAAAACTACCAGATTGGGAACGACTTTGGTCAGATCTGATGCAAGAGGAGATAAGAAGATGCACCAGAGATGGATCTTCTTCATCCAAGGAGGATGAAGAAAATCGTGCCTTAGCAAGTATGATCAGGAGCTCAAGACCAAGTGTCATAAAATGCTCCAAAATGAAAGTGCTTAGAACTGGTTTGAACCTGAATGACCGAATAGAGCTCATCCTCCTAATTCCAATGCCACAAACAGTTCGAAAAACGGTCTCTGTATGCAGAAGTTATGCCAAAAACAAAATTGCCCAATGACTCTTAATTTTTGATTTTTTTCAAAAAAATTAAAAAATTTATTCCACAGAATATTCCTTGGAATATTCCAAGGAATATTCCTTTTGGGTAGCGAATGGCAGGATGCCACAAGGCAAACCAGGAGGTCGCCACGTGGCCCGGGTGACATCATCATGACGTCAGCATAGTTTGTTGGCAAATGTTAAAAGTTGGGTTGAGCGCGTGGTTTGAACCTGCGACCTGCCCTTAGCAAGGGCCATGTCTTACCAATGAGCCATACGATTGGGACTTGTTTGGATAGCGGCAGGAATTTCTTATGAATTTTAAACTTCATTTGGGCAGGGCCTGAAGGGGGCCAGCCCCCATACCATATGCCCATCTGCCAGGAACTGTGGGCCACATTTAAACCGCCAACACTCAATAATGGTTATGGCATTACGTCTTTACATATGTGGTTTGAACGGTGAGTTCACCGCCCGTTAGCCCACAGCTCGGCACAAAATCCGAGGTAAAACCGCCAATCGTTCACATGTTATTTATTATAACTGCAGTTTGACAAAACCATTACGGTTAGTCTGGCGGAAATTTTGGTGGAGCGCCAAATTTGGGCGGACCCGCCATATTTGGTGGGCCTAACTGGCTCCAACTAAAGTTATCTGGAGTTTTTGTAGGGGCAGCTGCTAGTTGGGAGTAAATGGCCATAACTTTGGCTAGGAAAGTCCTTTTTGGACGAATTTTATTTATTTATTTTGGGTCTCTTTGACCTTCTGAGGCCATTGGCACAGGTTTCACAGCCATCTAATGTTGTTTGCAGGTGTTTTTGCTTCGTGGAAGTTCTAGGAGCCACAGGGCCAAATCAATTTGGGAGTTGCATTGGGAATTGTGCAGCCATTGAATGTGGGACAAAGGTCCTTTCTGAAGGAATTCAGCATTTTGAATCCATTTCTACTGCTTGTTTTGGCTATTGAGGCATTCTTCTCACTGTTTAGCTTCAGGGAAGCTTTCAGGGCCACCAGGGCCATTTCAGTGCTTGAGCTATTTGGGGGCTATGTTCATCCATTTTTGGTGATTCAAAAGCCTATGTATGCTATTTTCAACCTTCTGAGTCTAATGACAGAGGTTCTAGAACCCATTGAGGTCATCTTCACCTCAAAATTCTCCATGCAAGTCTAAAGGGCCACCAGGGCCAATTGGGGAAAGTACTGTATAAGGTACAATTTCACAGTTTAGTGCTTTGGAAAGAGCATGTTTAGATAATTCCTATCTTGTGATTCTGCATTTAAAGTCAGATCTGTCTTTCGAGACATTCATATTCTTGTATTAGCCTTTGTAGCATTTTTAATACAAGAGGACAAGCCTAGTTGGAGAGGCTTGATCCAACAGATGTAGCCCAGAAGGGGTGAACTGCTTTATCATTTTGATGTCTTTATTTGCTGAAGATGATATGCTAAACAAAATTGATATAAAGTGTTAAAAAACAAATATACATAACTTGCATACACACATAATCACCTATTCAACTGCAAAAAGTTATTTGTCTTATTCTGCAAGACATCAAACTTCAAGTATGTGTATGTCAAAGACTTCTAAGTGTTTACTTTGTTATTTCTTTAGGCAGAGCCTATAGAGGGTTAGGTAGCCTCTGGAACTCATCCTCTCTTTAGAGGTGACATGTCTGGTGAATTCCCCTACAGTCTATCTCTGTATAAGAAATAAGAAGTTTTCTCATTTTAGAGGTCACTTGGAGTGTATAACTCACATTTGAAATTATGGAAAATGGATACCTTGCACCCTTAAACAAGTACATTCCATTTTTAGATCAGATGGTATCAGAGCTCGGGTTGAGCATTTGATTGTGCAAAAGGTGTTAAAGCAGTGTAAGAGATTGACTATTTTATTTGTTGCAAATGGTTGCTTGAATAAGAAGGGGTTTTTTGTTTGACATTTGGTTAAAGTTTGTCATTTGATTGAAAGCTTTGAGAACTCTTATTTGGAAGTTTCTTATGTTTAATTGACCATTTACATAATGTCAAATTCTTCCACAAGTGAAGTTTCCTCCTTCGCAAAATTATTCAATGATGACATGAAGAATGAGTTCATTAAGGTGAAGGACATGGTGCAGATTCTCATTGAGGATCAAAGAGAATTGTTGGCTATGAAGGATGAGAAGGAAATAATTCTCCAAAGACTACATGACATGGAGAAACAACTCCTTCAAGCTCAAGAAGCTTTGTCCAAGAAAATTCTTGAGGATGAGGTAAATCATTCAAACTTGTCTTCAAATTCTTATAAGAATGTTTATGTTGGTTCTTTTGAGAAGCATACTAGAGGCATAGGGTCCAAGTTGATGTCCAAAATGGGATATGAAGGAAAAGGTTTTGGAAAACATGCACAGGGTATAGTTGAGCCAATAATGGTTGAAGTAAGGCCTAAGAATTTGGGTCTTGGCTATGGACAATCTTATGGAGGAAGTTCCAAAGCAGCCATGAAGGCAATTGAAACAGTTCCTGGAAGGAGTTTCATTTCAAGTTCCCTACCTCAACTTGGTAAAGATTGTGTTCTTGGGGAATGCAATAGTTTGAAACATACCTTGCAAGAAGAAGGTGTGCATAAGCATGCACTTGAACAAGAGAATTGTGGAAAGCTCTAAAACCATTGAAGGGATTGATGGTGTTCCAAAAGGAGCTTCTTCTTCATTTGATTCACCTCCTCATGAAGGTAATGAAGGTGAAAGAGAAAGGTATGAATCTAATTTCAATCATATTTCCTTTGATCATGTAAAGCATGGTAAATTTCCACATAAGCATTGGAAAAGAATTGCATGTTCTTTTTGTGGTTTGGTTAACCATAGTGTTTCTAGATGTTGGAAAAGAATGGCAACATACAGGAAACTTTTGAAGGAAAGGAGGCAAGAAGCCAAAGTTCCATTGAACAATGTAAATCATGCTATCAAGAAGATGAACATGTTTTGCACTTATTGCCATAAGCAAGGACATACTACTGAAAGGTGTTGGACTATGAATCCAACAATGCTTCCACGAAAGTTGAAGAAATTGGAGAAAGAGTATGGCAAGAATGGGAAGGAAGTTTCCATCATTGATATGTGTCAGGATGATACACATGTTGATATCGATGTGCAGTTAAAGGAATCGCCTTTGAAATGGATTGGTAAGAAATGGTTAGAATTCTTATCCAATTAAAGTTGCATGTCTTTTGATTGAATGCATTTCTTTGTTAAGGGAATGCAAGTTGTAGGATGGAAAAGATGAGTATGAGACTCACTCTATTTCAGCTCTTGTTACCCATATGTGTTTTTATTGGGTTGATGTACCTATTGTTCTTTGGAAAAGAAGAGTTGAAGTTACACCTATACATAGATTTTGTAGGTGTATTTGTCGAACTGTATATAGTTCATTGTTTTGATACGTACATGTGTTTGTAAATGTATCTTGTTGACAGTCGACTAGTGTCACTTGTGAGCACACTTTTACATTGTCGATTGTGCCACTTATGTCATCTACTTGTATCGATTATGGTGCACATATTTTTTCGACTTGTGTCGATTGTGCCACTTATGTTATCGACTTGTGTCGATTATGATGCACATGTTTTGTCGACTTGTGTCGGTTGTGTACACACTTGTTATGTTGATGGTTGAGTCCATTGTTCAACATATTTCAGGACAAATTGTTGTTGATGATTGTCTTGTTGCACAAGATACCTTTGGTGTCATTTGGTGCAGGGAAAGAAATTGGTGCAAAGCAGTGCATAATCCCAGGAGCTGGAAAAGCATGCATGCAAAGAGGGCTCAAATTTCAGCATGGGTCTCCACTTCTTTTGAGAAGTTTTTGCAGCAAGTTTCCCAAGAGTTTGGGATGAGAAGTTGCAGTACATTCAACATGCTATAGTCGGTAAAAGCCTTCTCATTTGGGAGGCAACTCTTCTTTGGAGCGGAGGTGCCATGGATGGGCATCGTGATAGTTGGCAAGCCCACATGTTCAGAGAAAGATTTCAGCTCATATATCAACAAGTATCATTGCTGGTTTCTGTAAATTTTTAGTTTGTCTGTCGAACAAGCTTGGTCGGGATTCGACGAGTACTTGGCTTATGCAGCGAAAAGTCGCCATTACGACAGTTGGCAAGGCAGGACATTTTGGCATCAGTATGCTCTTTTGGCTGAACGGAAGACGATATTTCTATTCCTCAAGCATTGTACAGTTCAGTTCAGAGATTCAGTAAGATTTTGGGGACCAAAAGCCTTCTCATTTGGGAGGTGTGATTAGGAGCTCAGGACCAAATGTCGTAAAATGCTCCAAAATTAAAGTGCTTAGAATTGGTTTGAACTTGAACAATTGGATAGAGCTCATCCTCCTAATTCTGGCGCCATAAATGGTTCAAAAAACGGTCTCTGTATGCGGAAGTTATGCCAAAAACAAAATCGCCTAATGACTCTTAATTTTTGAATTTTTCAAAAAAAATAAAAAAAAGAATATTCCACAAAATATTCCTTGGAATATTCTTTTTGGGCAGTGAATGGCAGGATGCCACATGGCAGGCCCGGAGGTCGCCACGTGGCCTGGGTGACATCATCATGATGTCAGCACAGTTTGTTGGCAAATGTTAAAAGTTGGGTCAAGCGCGTGGTTTGAACCCGTGACCTGCCCGGAGCAAGGGCCACATCTTACCAATGAGCCATATGATTGGGACTTGTTTGGATAGCGGCGGAAATTTCTTATGAAGTTTAAACTTCATTTGGGTGGGGCTGAAGGGGGCCAACCCCTAAGGGCTAGCCCCCATACCATATGCCCATCTACCAGAAACCGTGGGACACATTTAAACCGCCAGCGCTCAATAACGGTTATGGAATTACGTGTTTACATATGCAGTTTGAATGGTGAGTTCACCGCCCATTAACCCACAGCTCGGCACAAAATCCGAGGTAAAACCGCCAACCGTTCACATGTTATTTATTATAATTGCAGTTCAACCAAACCATTACGGTTAGTCTGGTGGAAATTTTGGTGGAGTGCCAAATTTGGGTGGACCCGCCATATTTGGCAGGCCTAACTAGCTCCAACTAAAGTTATATGGAGCTTTTGTAGGGGCAACTAGCAGTTGGGAGTAAATGGCCATAACTTTGGCTAGGAAAGTCCTTTTTGGATGAATT
This sequence comes from Pinus taeda, assembly GCA_000404065.3. Classification (NCBI taxonomy): domain Eukaryota; kingdom Viridiplantae; phylum Streptophyta; class Pinopsida; order Pinales; family Pinaceae; genus Pinus; species Pinus taeda. Next base: position 6,237 of record APFE031357929.1, read on the forward strand.
GTTTTTTTTATTTTGGGTCTCTTCGACCCTCTGAGGCCATTGCCATAGGTTTCACAGCCATCTGAGGTCGTTTGCAGGTGTTTTTGCTTCGTGGCAGTTCTAGGAGCCACTAGGGCCAAATCAGTTTGGTAGCTGCATTGGGAATTGTGCAGCCATTGAATGTGGAACAAAGGTCCATTCTGAAGGAATTTAGCATTCTGAATCCATTTCTACAGCTCCTTTTTCCTATTGAGGCATTCTTCTCACTGTTTAGCTTCAGGGAAGCTTTCAGGGCCACTAGGGCCATTTCAGTGCTTGAGCTGTTTCGGGGCTATGTTCATCCATTTTTGGTGATTCAAAAGCCTATGTATTCTACTTTTGACCTTTTGAGTCTAATGGCAGAGGCTTCAGGACCCATTGAGGTCATCTTCACCTTGAAATTCTCCATGAAAGTCTAAAGGGCCACCAGGGCCAATCGGGGAAAGTACTGTATAAGGTACAATTTCACTGTTTAGTGCTTGGGAAAGAGCATGTTTAGATAATTCCTATCTTCTGATTCTGTATTTACAATCATATCTATCTTTCGAGACATTCATATTCTTGTATTAGCCTTTGTAGCATTTTTAATACAAGAGGACAAGCCTAGTTTGAGAGGCTTGGTCCAGCAGATGTAGCCCAAAAGGGGTGAACTGCTTTATCATTTTGACGTCTTTATTTGCTGAAGATGATATGCTAAACAAAATTGATATAAAGTGTTAAACAGAAAATATACATAACTTGCATACACACATAATCACTTATTCAGCTGCAAAAAGTTATTTGTCTTATTCCGCAAGACATCAAACTTCAAGTATGTGTATGTCAAAGACTTCTAAGTGTTTACTTTGTTATTTCTTTAGGCAGAGCCTATAGAGGGCCAGGTAGCCTCTGGAACTCATCCTCTCTTTAGAGGTGACATGTTCGGTAAATTCCCCTACATTGTATCTCTATATAATAAATAAGAAGTTTTCTCATTTTAGAGGTCACTTGGAGTGTATAACTCACATTTGAAATTATGGAAAATGGATACCTTGCACCCTTAAACAAGTGCATTCCATTTTCAGATCAGAGTAAGGCAAAGAAGGGGAAGGAGAAGAATTCTCATCCCAATTCGGATTCTTCCCATGGTGGGAAGAATTTTGACAAAGCGAAAGTGCGATGCTTTCATTGTCATGAGGTGGGCCATTTTGCTACAAATTGTCCACTGAGGAAATCCAAGAAGGGATCCATGGAAGGATCAGAAGGTGAGGCACTTGCCTCATAGTTTGAGTTGGATTTCACACTTTTCACATGCATGGTTTCATCCATGTTGGGAAGTGGTTAGTTTCTTGATAGTGGAGCTTCTTTCCACATGACCAGTGACAAGAGTTTGTTCAATAACTTGGAGGAGAAGGATCTCCAGATGCGGATCATGATGGGTAATGATGAAAAGTATGGTGTCTCAGGTGTAGGCATAGTTTTTGTTTAGAGGGAGCATGGAGCTCGCATTACCTTGACCGATGTCAAGTATGTACTAGGACTGAAAAAACTTGGTGTTAATTGGGATGCTGGAAGATAGAGGCTATGATGTAGTCTTCAGTAAGGGAAAGTTTTTCCTTAGACACATCATCACTAGACAGGTGAAGCAGATCGGTTCACGAGTCAAGAATCTGTATGCTCTTGAGGTTCAAGATGCATGCAAAGCCTTTAGGAGCAAGGCAACTAATGGAGAATTGGTGGTTGAGAAGGAGAGTACATTACCTCTCAACATGCAGCCACAGGAGAAATCTTAGATGATTGTGGAGGAGCCACGATTGGTGAAGCAGCATCAGGAGGTTGTGGAGTAGCCACAACTCGGGAAGCCGAGAGGAGACAGAGTGGAAGCATCCACTCATGTAGAGACCTTCAATAGAGGGAAATTTCGAGCTAGGTGGACAGAGGGATCACATGCATCCATACCTATAAGTAAAAGGCTGGGAAATGTGGAGTGATAGTCCCAAGAAGGCCGGAATGGGGGTAGGATCCTTGAGGTACCGAACCTCTTTGATTCGACTTTGCTACGGGAGCCCCGATGAGGAGTAGCAAGACTGGCTGAGTGGGTAGAGACAGATGCAGATGGAGTGGTAGATAGAGCTACAGTACAAGAGTCCCAAGACCGTGTAGAGCTAGCAGGCTACAACAATGTGAGAGGCACAGGAGTGTTGCACCAATGCAGGATGACACACAGAGGTGTGCAATGGTGCGAGATGCATGGAGTGTTGCAACAGCTCAGAGGTCAGAGAGGGAGCACTTGTCAGTGGCAGAGGAAGCTTCAGCATCAGAGTATGTTTCTAGCCCAACAGAGAGATTAGTTGGGAGTTTTTTTGTTTCTAGAGTTACTAGAGCGTCCACACTTGGAAGAAGTGTTGCATGCAGAACATTCCAAAGGTTCAGGATCGGGTTCGAGTTGAAGCGTTTCTTGTTGAGAGGGAGTGTTGAAAATGGAAACAAGAAATGCTAAAAATAGAAGTGCTAAAAATAGCACTGCTATAAATAGCAATTTAGGTACCAATGTTGGACCGAGCAACAAGGAATGAAAAATGGAAGTGCTAAAAATAGCATTTCTATTTTTAGTAGTTCGGGATAGATTCCTATTTTAGTTAATCCCTGAACTAAAATAGTGAATTAAAATTTGAATTTCATCTTAGTAGTTGTTTGTAAAATAATTAATTAATTCATCTTGAGTTAATTAGTTAAGGAAAATCAAACATGAAGTCTATGTGGGGACATGCAACAATTTCTCCATTAATTGAGGAATTTATCCATTTCGTTAAAGAGATAAGGATGAGTTGTAATTATTTGACTTATTTAACTGAGCCAAGTCTAGTTAGATTAATTCAAATAGTTTGTTGAATTAATGTAAGTTCAATTAGTTAATGTTTTCATGCATGTAACTACTGCACTTTAGATAACTGAGTATTGTCTCATAAATAACTCATGCATGTCAGTTCAAGTAGAGACCCAGTTGAGATCAGAGGAGGGACAGTGTGCTATCAGTTAGATGGATTTTTTCCTATAAAGGAAACTCATCTATGTAGAAGGATTTATCTCCTTCGGGATTGCGCAATTACTACTGGGCCAAGTGAGCAGTGTGAGGTGGGAATTCACATATGTGGGAGCACTAGACCCCAAGAAAAACTACGCAAGGAAATAGGAGGCTTGGAGGGTAGAGGAGAAGGTTTATGAGAGGCCTTTGAATGTCTATGAGTAGCAGAGAGATTATACTAAGAGCTGGTTGGCTTCCAAGATAAGGCTTTGTGTAATTCTGTGACTATTTTCCACTTGTATGATAATACAGAGATTGGGGTTTTAGGCTGAGGCTTTCCCCGAGTTATTTCTTCTATGTTATGTCTGATTCATTTCTCATTCTCAGTTATGTGTTCTCTTGATCTTTCTCAATTCGATTAAGCTTTTGCAAAGTGTTGTAGAAGTAGATCTTGTATTGTGTTTTAGTATATTACATAATCTGTTGATCTACAATGGGAATTTCTACATGGTATCAGAGCTAGCCGATTTATAGAAAATTTCTACACAAAATGGAACCAAAGAATTTGGACCACTCGAGTGCAAAATTTCAGAACATCTATTAAGTGTTTCTTCCCCCTATTTATACAAATAAGGGGGGATTTAAATCAAAATTTACAAAATATCTCAGCCAAGGGCCAGTTGTTAGATTGACTAGTTGTCTAGGCTTGCGATAGCTCTGCTCACCAAAATGATTCCCAAGGATTTGATTCTTTTCTTGAAAATAAATAGAAATTACAGAATAATAAAATAGAAACAAGGGAAACTGAATAATGATCGAGGAAAATGTCCTTTCGTTTTTCCTATGAAGGCCCTTGATCAGGCCACATATCTGCACTGACGTGCCTCCCTTGTAGCTCAACTAGTTCCCGTCACTTTCATCTTAACTGCTTGAATTCACCACTCTCTGGAGATGATAGTGATTCACTGTGGTTCCTGTTACATAGTAGAAGTGGAGATTGACCCAATAGTCCTTTACATTTATGACTTCGTGGGCACGGTGATCTACACATATGCCTTGATGAACTTTCTATAGTATCCTATGTGGCCCAATGTTGTGCGCAAGTGGAGCTCCATGCTGAGGCATTGAGTCTTCCTGAGTCCCATACCCCCATTTACTCACCGAAGACGTGCAAGCACAATAGTCAAATTTATTTCTGAGACCTTTGTTGTCCTAGGTTTCTTGTTACAAGGGCCTCTACATGGTTATCCCATATTGATTTGTGCCTGCTCCATACCTCAATGCAATGTCTCAACTGTCGACCCATACGCCTTCAAAGCTCTATACCACGCTATCAGAACATCACGTCATAATGAATCTTACTCTTAAAACCATTATAGACAATGAGTCATGATCTCCTTTGGCCTCCTTTGGTTTAGCCCTTTCTTCCTTTCTTCTTATCTGACCAGGGGGCTATGACCTGGTGCTTGGCCAAATATCGGAGGTTGGAAAATTAGCGATTTCCAGTCAGGGTTTTTATATTGGAGTCGCAACATTTTTGCAATATCTAATTGCGATAGCCCTTTAGTGCTTACCCCTTAGTTCCTTGGCTCTTTATGTGACCGTGGGTCAGCCCCCTTATCAAAGCCCCCCAATCAGAGGTTCACAATTAGAGATTCCTTTTTGATGCACACACAACCGCAAATCTTCGATCATCGATTACCCTCCAGGGGTTATTTTAACTCTTTATGTGACTGTGGGCCGGCCCCTATATTGGAGGTTTCTAGTCATGGCTCTTTTATATTGGAGTCGTGACGTGCTTGAAATCTCCAATTGCAATAGTCATTTATCACTTGACCTCTAGCTTTTCCTTTGGGTTTATGTGCCTTTGTGACCGCAGACCAATCCCCACATCGGAGCCCCTTTATCACACTTTTCCAAGTGTGCACTGCGTTACAAAGTTCTGATAAGCCTCAACCTCAAATTTGTGATTGATGATGTGAAGTCATCACTGTCATGTGACACTTCTTGAGTGGTGACATGTGTCACCCAGATATGCCCTCCTTGGATCCTTGAAAATGCTAGATCTACATGCCACGTGTCCTTTGAACTGACACATCATGATGACGTCAACTACCCTGTGTCTTTATCAGATACAATCCTATGCTGCCATGTGGCCCTCTCGAGGAGAGAGAAAAGGCTTGCCTGAGCTTGATTTTGCATTGAGTTTCTTTGTTAAATTCTTTTTGGACTTTCCCTATGTTAGCTTCCTATACCAATAGGTTTCATTTTTCATGATTAACTGGAGAAGTGCCAAATATGTTCATCCTTTCCATGCTGCAAAGGTTCCATATTTTGTAGAATTTCACTATATACAGGTGGTTGACTCTTGCCACAGTTCATGAATAGCTAGTCAGTCTAATCTTGGCTAGATCATGTTTGAATTTAATTGTCTTAGAATAGAGAATAAAGGTTTGTACAAACAGTTCAAGCTTGGCAGACAAGTAGTTAGGTAGAGAAGCAAAGGGTCTCAATAGCTTAATCTGAGCCCTGGAAGAGATAAGGGTAGACTTAGATAGGAGGGAAGCTAAAAGAAAAGAGAAGAATTAGGGTTTGCTAGTTCAAATGCGCCCAATGAAAATGAAGAAAAAATGTTAGGTGTACTAGGCTGGGTAGGCAGTTTTGATGTTGTAGAAGCAGACTTATGGGCAATTTGATCCTATTGCAACAGGTTTCATCTCATAAATATCATAAGGTGCTATGGCAAGGTGGTTACAAAATAAATGGAGCATGACTAATTTCCCTCATTTTTCCAAGAACACTTACAAACATCCCCCCAAGGACAATGAGATATGTTCACTGCCCTTAGTCCACTTCATTTCATGAAAAAAACTAAGTGAAACTGTGTTTTAACCTAGGCAAAACGAGCCACATTTCTTGTGTAAAATGTTTTTATTCCATTTTGCCAAGTTTCCTAGACTTCATAACTTAATATCCTTTCATTCCCCCATGCCTAAGTTTTTACTCTATAAACTTAGCCTTTATCCATACATATCCATTCCACATAGCCATATTAATCTACTAACACTATTATATAGCTCCTATGTGAATATTTCCCCTCCCTTACTATGTAAAAATACATAAAATCCCTAAACATCTAAATATCCTGACCTTTGGCTAACTATAAGCTATACTTTAAATTTTTGTCGGGAGTTATTGGTCTACCCGGGGCCAACAACAACCCTCCACGTGCCCCATTGGGACTTGTTTAGCTTCTGGCTAAATAAATAGCCGAACCTACATATTATACCCCCAAACCCCATTTAGCCAAAGTTTACAATATACCCCGCAAAACATTACAAACACGAAATATTATAGCGGGTCCCCCAGTGATAAGCCGCCACCACCTCCATCACCCGCCGACCCTCCGATCATCATGGACAGATCTAATGGCTATCGACAATATCGGAAGCCCTTAAGTGCCGAACGATAGCATCTGCGGGATGGGCGGTATTGCCGCTGTACCAAAGACGCGTGTCAGGCGCCCGGTGTGTTCGGAGCCCCCTCCTCCAATACCACTTCCCTCCAAAGGCGATGCGGGGAATACTACTGACCACTCCACTGCCTCCCCGCTGACATCATGCCTACGTCATCTGATGACGTCACCCTCGTTACCACCCGTCTGTTCGCCACGTCACGTCCCTTTCATTTGCCCACGTCAGCGCTGCGTCACCCACCACATCACCTGACATGTCGTCTTCCGTACCCCGCTACACGACAAAATTACGTCATGCTGATGTCATCAGAGAAAAGTGCACCAAAACCCACCAAAGTCAAAAATTTGGGTAAAAAGAGGTGAAAACGTTATTTTCACTCATTTTTGTCTGTTTCCTCTACGCGTCCTATGCATGCTGATTTATGTCTGAAACAACATTTTCACTATACAGTCCACCACCCAGCAGTTTTTACTCCATATCTCGGCCCCTCGGCTCGTCTCGTCACCTACAAATCGACCATTCCGCCGTTAAAACAGGTATTTACACCAATTTGCTCCCAAACCTTGTTTTTCGTTGGTTTTCGTTGTAAAATTGCCCACATAACCCAGAATTTGAAGAAAAAACACTGTGTTACCCACCATAACCTCTGTCTTGCCAAATGTTCATGATTAATTCGCACACAGAGCTAAATTTGAGCTCATTCGGCCTTGCAAATTCTCTGAGAAACCCCGAAAAATGCGTTTTTGCCCACTATTGTTGCCCATTTTTCCAAAGAATCCCACAAGTTCTGTCTCTCCATCTAATTTCTGTCCACTGAGCTAAATACAAGCCAACAAACCAATTTCACAATGAAATTCTCAGAGAAAATTCACAGAGCTATTGTTTTACCTGTTTTATTTACACAGACCCAAAAATTCCAATTTTAAAAGAAACAGAATTGAACTATGGAAAGTCCAGTAGCCTTGAATATCACTCCTCTCAATGCACCCCACAAGGAATTGGAACATCTACCCTTAGCTGATAAAGATTATCTAATCCAAGACTTAGTAGGCTACCGAAACCAACTACAAGCAGTCTGTGAGCTCAAAAACAATTACCTAAGCCAAAATGATGTTTATGGCATATGGGAATCAAATCTACCCATATACTACCTCCCCTCTGTCAATATTTTCCCTGAGATAATTCACCTCTTCTATGAGAACTATGAACCAACTCAAAGGGCAGTCAAAACTCCATCTGGAACTACCCTCTTTCATATAACTCATGACTCCATAAATCAAATGCTAAACTTCAAACCAACTCATCTTCAATTTCCTTTTACTATGAAATTCTTGCTTGATGAAGGTCCCAAACTCTCCAGCTCAGAGATAACCCGAATTGCCCGAGTATTTATGAGAGAAGATCGCCAGCCTAAGGAGCCAACTCCTTTTCACTATGCATCTCTCAATGAAGTGGGTAGATTACTTGTTGATATGATATCTTTTGTTCTGGGGTTCAAGACAAGTGAACATATTGATGAAACTATATTGGTTATAATGTCTATATTTACCCCAGGGTAGCCCCCTGCTGTCAAATACAACTATGCCAAATTCATTGCCAACAAGATACATGACCAATTGTTGAATCTAGATAGGGAGGGAGTCTTTAAGTATTCATCCTATATCTATCATCTATTCTTATATTATCAGCCAGATGGTTTCCAATTCCCCATTAGAAAATTGGACCCTAAAGGGGAAAAAGGGTTTGTGATTTTATGGACCTCAATCTTTCATGAAGTTCACAACTCTCCCTACTCTTACTGTGAGTTTATTGATATGTTTGTATACCCAATCTCTTCTCTCCTGATGAGAACTCCTCCTCCTAGACTTTCATATGATATGAAAAAGATACTACAACTCTTAAAAAACTATAAAATAGGTGACTGGTACTTTTACCAGAATCACACTATTATCAGGATATATGGCTGTGAGCTATGCCCCTATAGGCTACCAAGATATGACATGCAATTAGACTATTTGCCTTGGAATATTTCAGGCAATTCATCAATTCAGATTTGACTCACTTCCATAGCACAAATAAAAAGGCTCAGTTGAAGCTGAGAGACCAGTTAGGCCCCTATGTCATGAACAAGAAAGAGGGATGGAAGGATGCTGATGAAATATTGGGTCAAACACTCAGACTAAAGAGAAGCTTTTGGTGGGTACCCTATGATCCAAATGGCTTTATCAATGCAAGAAGGATAAAATATAGGTTGGCACCCTATGAAAATTGTAGCATCCCTGAAATAGAACAATTTGCCAACCAAGATGAGTGGGTGGAGGGCACACTAGTTGAACAACTCACTAAGGAAGAGAAAATGGAACAAACTATGAAAAATCTGGGAAAAAATCTTGACTTAGATTCTTTTGGGCAGATGTCATTTAAAATACCACAACAAACCAAGGAATGCACATCAACTGCTACAACTTCACAACAAGCTTCCCAAGAAAGGACTACACCAACATCAGGGACAACAAAGGGCAAGGAGATAGTAGTTACTGAGCAAGAAACAATGGCAGAAGAACCAACTACCTCAAAGGAGCATAGTCAAGGGCAAGCCCCTTCACTACAGACAGAAGCACCAGAAGTACCAGCACTGCAGACTCCTCTTCCTAAGGAAAGAAGTAAGAAAAGAGACAGAGAAGAGACCATACCTGCAAGTGGATCAACAGAACAGCCAAAGGCCAAAAGACAAAGGGTAGATCCTCTACCCTAAGAGGATATTGTTGGATAAATCACAGAAAGCACAAGAGGAGAGAGAGCCATCAGCCAACAAACATCCACCAGCTCTCACGAGCAAGAAATGGAGAGGCAGCATGGTATGGAAGTTTCCTCCTCTAGGTCACAAACTAAGAAACGATATGATATTAAACAAACATTCATGGAAATTAAGGCCCAAAATGAGTCATTGAGAATTCAACATTATGATCAATTTCTCAAAATGACACCCTCCAAACAGCAAAGACTAATGGCAGCTTATGACATTAAGGAGGAGAAAATGATCTTAACTCATTTTAAGCCTAAGGTTCAGCAACCACAATCTGCAGCTGACTACATAAGGACCAATCTAGAGGTCCTTACAAAAGATATACACCTAATGGACCAAATAGAATTTCACAAACAAACTGGGGAAATGGTCTATGCTACATTGGCAGACAAGGCAATGCTGGCCCACCAATTGAAGGAGTCATTAAGTAATACATCTGCCCAATTGGATTTGGAAAAGATATCTTCTTTAGCCAAAGACAACATAATAAAGACTCTAGAAGAGATAATTATTGAGTTGGGACATGATCCCAAGGATGCCAAGGGCATCAAAGCACTGATAAAGAAGAAGGAGGAAGATATTGCTGCACTTAGGAAGCAATTAAAGTTGCCTGTCACCATGCATGCACAAACAACATAACTTGCACAAGAAAAAGCAGAAGAGGATGTAATGGATTTGCTAATGAGGATGAATCAAAGGCTAATTCAAACAGAGGAGGAGTTGGAGAAAGCATTGCAAGCCAAGCAGGGAGAATCGACCTCCCTGCCACCTGAAATAGCTCCAACAGTTGTCACTACTCCCCCCACAATCACAGCAGTAATCCCTCCCACTATACCAACATCAAAAATAGGTACATCAGCTACAGATGCTTTAGCAGCAGCAACAACAGAGCTAGAGACCAGCATGAGGATGGAAGAAATGATGAAAGCAGTGAAAGAGATTGAAGCCCAAATGTCAGAGCTTAAAGAGGCAAAAGAAAAACTAGTCAAACTAGAGGTGAGCTATGACAAGTCAAAAATAAAAGTGGCAGAAAATACCAGAGAGGTAAAGGCCCTGGAGAAAGGTGAAAACATTGGAAAAGGATCTCACCTAGCATAAACCTCTAGCAGACATCAAAATGATTTTGTGGACCAAAATTGGCCAGTCACTCACTGACCAATGGCAATCAATTCAAACAATCCATGAACAAATAGAATTGGTAGAAAGGGCCCAAGTAGAAATTCAAAGGGTCGGGGCATCATTGCGAAACATGCCTGAGCAGAACAATAGACTGATCCATTTTTTGAATACCCATACTAAAGAACAACTAGCAGCTTTGGAGATCATGGACAGAACAGACACCATTTTGATAGTGAATAAGGTGCTAACAATGAGGAATTTTGTACAGACTTTGGAAAGGAAGTGCCAAGAAATGCAGATGGAGATTAATGCCTTCACAAAGAAGTTGACATTCTTGCAGTAGAAGGGTCTGTCATCACTCAGGTTGTTCCCTGCTTCCTAAAGGGAATACGGTCGAGGTAACCATTGACCAATCTTTTAGCTACAGGTCCTAGCCTAACTGCAACCAAAGAGGGCTCTCTCTTTATAATTTAGCTTGGTTTGATGAATTTTTAGGCTAGTTATGGTGTACTGTTTTGTTTGAATTTGGTGGGTTGGTGAATCCAGACAGAACTGAAAATATAGATCATAGAACAGTTTGGTCCACTGGGCAATGGAGTTGAGGTATTTGTGCTTGCTGAAAGTAGATTTATGAAGACAAAGTGTTGCTGCAGAGCCAGATAGGCATATGTGAAGCAATTTACCATATTTTTTGATGAATTTATGGAATTAGTGAGTGAAAGGCAGTTAAGAATCTTTCACTATGTTAACAAAGAAAAATGAAAGTATTGCTTAAGAGCAGTTAAGAATTCTTAAAAAATATTCACCATGAAAAAATTAGTTTAGACATGAGCAATCAAGAATTCATATCCATGGCTAATTCAGAAGAAAACATATTTAGAAATAGAGATTGAGCGTAGGGTGTTCAAAGCAAATCCTAAGCTATTCTTTTTCTCTATTTACTAAGATTGTGAAAGACATAAGAATTATGGAAAACACAGAGGCACATACATAGTTCAGAGAAACTTATTGCTTCAGCAAATGACACAGGAATTCTGCAACAAAACAGAGCTATTCATTTCCATCTCTAGACAGCATAGGAACCAGAAATCTCCACCATCAATTTGTATTATCAAAATGTCTCAGAAATACAATAGAGCTCTTCAGAAAGAATTACACTACAACCCACCCTCAATACGATATCTGAGGGGATATATATACAAAAATAGGGTACAAAATATCTCAATAGAGAGTTATTGTGCAATAAATTGCACCACCAACTCTCTTACAAAAGTAAATGAAAACATAATTATAGCATTTAATGCTGAGATGCCCGCTATCTTTCTGTCAGACAGCTTTTTACTTTATGGCTTTGGAAAGTGGGCTATAGCTGTGCCTTTAACTCTGCGTTAATTGAGCCTGCTATCTGGGTGGTTTGGTGAGTCACTTGTATGGATGATCCCTATGATACCTGTGTGCTGATCTGTCTGCTGTCCTATACCGTGACTGGAAACTTGATTTTTCTTCAAAAAAGGAAATAACATAGTGCCATTATCTAGGAATAATTTCTAGCATTGCCTGCCACCAATCAGCTAGAGGTAGCTAATGCCTCCTTATTTTCACCAGTGTTCCATCTGCCTCTGTATATCTGTAGAAGTTTGGAGGCACCTCAAACAGATGATTTATCTCATGTTCAATAAAGAACAGATTTTCCAACTTGTCATACAGAGACTGCCCAGAGGGAGGCCCTGCTTCTTCTGTGGAGCTGCTAGATGGTGTTATATGATTTTCAACATAATTGTTGATCCTTGTCATATACTAGTTATATGACAGCAGTTGTCCTGTGCCAGTCACTAGGCTTGGCAGTCCTTTATCCTGTAGTATTGTCATTTTTTCCCTGAATTCATCAATCTCTGCTTTCATTTCCTGACATTTTCTCTCCAGAGTTTGAGTAAAATTCCTCAAGGTCAGTACCTTTTTAGCTGTCAGGATTGTATCTGTTCTGCTGCTTATCTCTAGAGCTGCCAGTTCCTCTCTAGTTCGGTTATTGAGGAAATGTATCATTTTGGTGGCCTGCTCAGCCATTATTCCCAGTGTTGTCCTGGCTCTTTGTATTTCCACATGAGCCATACCTATCAGCTCAACCTGCTCATAAATTTCCTGAATTGACCTCCATTGGTCCTGTATTGATTGGCCAATTTTGGCCCAAATTATCTTCTTTATTTCTGCTAGGGTTTTACCTAGCAGCAATTCATTTTCCAGAGTTTTCACTTTTGGCTCTAAGGCCTTTATTTCTCTTTGTTTCTCTGCTATTGTCATCTTCGATTTATCATAACTGGTCTCCAGCTTGGCCAGTCTATCCTTGGCATCATTAATTTCAGTTACTTGAGTCTCAAGCTCTTTAACAGCTTTCATCAAGTCCTCCATGCTCATGCTGGATTTTGCTGTTGCTGTTGGTCCTGTTGCTGATGTAGCTGTGGTAGGTGCTGGAATAGCAGGAGGGGCTACTGCTGCTTGTGTGGGAGGGGTAGGTCCGAGAGTTGTTGATGTTTGAGGGGGCTGGGAGGCTGACTCCCCTTGCTTGTCCTGCAGTGCTTTCTCTAATTCTGCTTCCATTTGTAATATTCTTTGGTTCATTACCAGAAGCAGCTCCATAGCATCATCTACTTGATTTTCTTGTGCAAGTTCTGTTGTTTGAGAGTGAATGGTAGGAGGCAATTTTGCCTGCCTTCTTAGTGCAGCAATGTCATCCTCTTTCTTCTTCATGAGGGCTCTGACACCCTTTTGATCCTTTGGGTCATGTCCCAAATCAATTATTATGTCTTCCAATGTCTTTATCTTTCACGGTCTGCTCCATTTTTTCTTCCTGAGTCAATTCCTCTACTATTGATTCAGGTACCCATTCATCTTGGTTGGCAAAGTGTTGTATTTGTGGGTATGGGCAATGCTTATAGGCCAGCAGCCTATACTTGACCCTCCTAGCACTGATGAAACCTTCAGGGTCATAAGGGACCCACCAGAAGCTTCGTTTGAGTTTGAGATGTTGCCCTAGTATTTGATCAGCTT